>VZRU01007437.1:4729-15947 GCA_013398155.1 Pedionomus torquatus | reverse complement strand
CAGCCCATTCCAATGCTTAATAACACTTTCAATGTAAAAAATTGAAAAATGAAAAATTGAAAAAAATGAAAAATTGAAAAATGTAAAAGGGTAGGTGGTAAGAGGATGGGGTCAGGCTTTTCTCACTGGTGCCCGGTGAAAGGACAAGAGGAAACAGGCACAGAGTTGAACATAAGAAGTTCCATCTAAACATGAGGAGGAACTTCTTTCCTTTGAGGGTGGCAGAGCCCTGGAAGAGGCTGCCCAGAGAGGTGGTGGAGTCTCCTTCTCTGGAGATAATCAAAACGTGCCTGGACACGTTCCTGTGCAACCCACTCTAGGTGGACCTGCTCTGGCACAGGGTTGGACTAGATGATCTCCAGAGGTCCCTTCCAACCCCATACCGATCTGTGATTCTGTGGCCATTCCTAAGAATTTGTTTTTCAGCTTTTCTCCACAAAAGAGGAGGTTTGATTGTCACTGCTCCTTAGCAGCTGATGTCAAAGTGGAGGCAAGGGCTCCTTGGAGGATTTGGGCTCAGTTTCCAGAGGTGCTCCTGGAGAAGAGCATGGAGTGTGTTTTATTTTGGGATATTACCATCCCCCTACAGAGGATGGCACCTATAGATGGATAAACACAAGGATTGTGGATGCCTTACCTTGTGCAGAGCTTTGAGGCTTAGACTGAAGGTAGAATAGGGGCAGACAGGACTCTGCAGTGCTGCCAGCAGTCACAGCAGCTAGGAAGAGCACAGCAAAGTAATTAAGGGAGTAAACACAAAATAATGAAAACCACGGTGGAAGTGTGAGAATGAGCTCACTGGCCTGAAAAGTGGAAGATATTTCTTTATAAAATCAACCACAGTGCCTACTGTACTGTCCTAACAATACAAAGGCAGGGGCCGGTCTTTTCTCACAAGTGATAGGCAAAAGGACAGGAGGAGATGGCCTCAAGTTGCACCAGGGGAGGTTCAGATTGGATATTAGGAAAAAATTTTGACATTGCAAGGGTTCTTAAGCATCGGAAGAGGCTGCCCAGGGAAGTGGTTGAGGCACCACCCCTGGATGTATCTGAAAGACGGGTTGACGTAGTAGTGCCCAGTGACATCGTTTAGTGATGGTTTTCTATGAGTTAGGTTGATGGTTGGACTAGATGATCTGAAAGGTCCCTTTCAACCTAGACAGTTTTATGATTCTAGCAAATATCACGCTCTATTTTAACACCCAAAATTTCCAAAGAACGCAAAAAGCACATCATTCTATGGGTTATCCCCTCTGAAGAGGGTCACCTTCTTCAACTAACATGGAAGAAAAAAAAAAAAAACAAACAATAAAACCCATCTCTTCTTTCCTCCTCATTTCATGTGTCAACACCAACCCCTATTTTGAGAGCAAAACCTAAGTGAAGGTAGATTTTAGGGGTTTTGTTCATTTGTTTGTTGAGGAAAAATATACCTCATCCTCAGTTTCCTAGAGCTATGGACTTTTTGTTCTTCTGCCACGGTTGCAGTTTTACACACATTACAAATATATACAATTATGCAGCCCCATTATCCAGTACGTTTAATGGTATAAAACCAATATCAAATTGAGGCATACATCTGAAATGAAGCAAAACCTGCTCTACTAAAACAGGTACAACTACAAGAATATCAGAACCTCTTTGCAAAGACTGTATAAAAAGAGGAGAGTGAAGGGACACAGATATATTAAGCAACACCATAAAGCTTCAGATTGGGGTGTTCAAGAGCTCATCAGAGCACCACAGGATGAGTCTCCAGCTAGATGCTACATCCTCGCTTGTGCTGGTGGCCCCCCAAAAAGCAGGGATTAAAAACAAAATTAAAAAAAAAAAAAGGGCAAGAAAAGTTCATGAAAAAAAATATCAGGTTTTTAATTTATATGTCACACAGATTGCAGTTACAATGCTCTCTTCTACACAGCGATGATCCCTTATTTGTGATGCGCCACAGTACTGTTCGGATTTAAATCATAATCAAAAGGGAAAGCGGGGCAGGTTTTTCTTGGGATGGAAGTCTGGACCTTAAGCTTCACAGTTTATCGGCAGCGAGCGGCATCTCACTGCACCCCACGCCGTTTGCAATGAGCGCTTCTGACGGGAGGTATCCTCGCTGGGCAGTAGGGAAGGAAGACCCTCTCGTGGCGATGGTACACGTAACGCTGCGGTTTATGGAGAGTCGTATGTCCTGGCGATGAACCCGATCGTCCCCTCAAAGGTGGGACTGGTCTCAACACCCGTGGCTTTACTCAGCCTTTTGTCTGGCAGGAATTCTCTCGGTCAGGACAGAGAGGTAGAGCTTCAACCAAGCGTACGTGATGCCCAGAGCACAGTACACGGAGGTCAGCAACAGAGGGACAAAAGGGAAGTGCCGTTTCCAGGGGGTCAAGGGAAATATAATTTCACAGAAGATTTCCAAAGGCACTAGTTGGATGAGGTAGAGTGTTTCAGGCCAGTTAAGGAGAGGCCTCTCTCTTCTGTCAGAGGAATTAAAAAAAAGTTAGAAAAAGAACATGAAAAGAAGATAGTTTTAAAATACATAATGCTAATTAAAAATTTGGCTATCACTGATAACAGTGCAAAGAATATCCCCCATTAGATCACAGTTAGGTTTTAAATAACAATTTGAAGAGTTTCAGTAGGAAAACACACGCTCAGGAAATTAGCTGTGCCCTCTCTTACACGTAGGTTTTACGCTGAGTTCCAAGGTGTCCTAGAATTGAAGCAGAAACCTCAGCAGCTGCTCTGCTTCACCTCATATCATTCCCATAAACAACTGAGCGGAGACCTTCATGCACATTTCACAGCATCCACAGAATGACAAGGGGTTGGAATGGACCTCTGGAGATCATCTAGTCCAACCTCCACCACAGCAGGTTGCACAGGTTGTTCAGGTGGTTTTTGAATGTCTCCAGAGACAGAGACTCCACCACTTCTCTGGGAAGCCTCTTCCAGGGCTCTGCCACCCTCAAAGGAAAGAATTTTCTCCTTGTGTTTAGATGGAACTTCTGTGTTCAACTCTGTGCCCGTTTCCTCTTGTCCTTTCACCGGGCACCACTGAGAAGAGCCTGGCTCCATCCTCTTGCCACCTGCCCTTTTGATATTGCTCAGCATTAATGAAATCCTCTCTCAGCCTTCTCTTTTCCAGGTTAGCCAGACTCAAGTCCTTCAGCCTTTCTTCATCAGAAAGATGCTCCAGTCCCCTTGGCATTTTTGTACACTCCACTGGACTCTTTCCAGGAGTTCCCTGTCCTTCTTCAACTGGGGGACCCAGATATTTGTTCCACAGAAGTTGTTCAATATCCAGAAACTGGAAATGTCAGATTTAGCTAAACTGGTGCCCCCTTCCGGTACACTTTTTGTAGGGTTGAGTCACCATCCCTGAACATGCTGAAGAGTCATATATATGGTATATATGGTGTCATATATATGGGGGATATGGTGTAGGGGAGAACTTTGTAGAGTGGGGTTAATGGTTAGACTCGATGACCCCAAGGGTCTTTTCCAACCTGAATGATTCTATCACATGAGCCAATCTCTTTTGCAAAGGTCACTGATGGTCAGGTTTTGACTGTGGGTAGGTTATAGAGGAATTCATGTTCTTCGGAAAGAATTCGGGGGTTTTGTTGGAAGTTAAGAACAAGAAACTTGCAATGCTCCATCTCTAGACAGAAACTAAGCTCCTACAGAGGTTTTAGTGAAAGCTCTTGAGACAGAATGACAGAATACTGTAATACAGAGAAGGGAAAGAGTAGTCTGGTTGAAACACGAATGCCTATGAAAAGTGACTGCAGTACTGAATACAGGTTTATAGCATTTCTGACATATCCTTTACTACAACTTGGCTTTGTTATGAAAGAGTTTGGAAACAAGAAAGTAGAGACTACAGGGATTATAAGGACAAGCACTGTCTTTGCTCAAGTAGGTAAGAGATTAATGGCTTGTAAAAATACACAGAATGAAAGCCAACTGCATGCCAGGCTGCATCAAAGGAAGCATGACCAGCAGGTCGCAGGAGGTGATTCTCCTCCTCTACTCTGTGCTCCCAAGACCCCACCTGGAGTCCTGTGTCCAGCTCTGGAGTCCTCAACAGAGAAAAGACATAGAACTGTTCGAATGGGTCCAGCGGAGGGCCATGAAGATGATCAGAAAGATGGAGCACCTCTGCTGTGAGGACAGGCTGAGAGAGCTGGGGCTGTTCAGCCTGGAGAAGACTCCAGGGAGACCTTCTAGCAGTCTTCCAGTATCTGAAGGGAGCTCCAGGAGAGCTGAAGAGGGATTCCTTGTCAGGGGGTGGAGCAATAGGATGAGGAGAAATGGTTTTAAATTGAAAGAGAGGAGATTTAGATTGGAGAGTAGAAATAAATTCTTTCCTGTAGGGTGGTGAGGACACTGGCTCAGGTTCCCAAAGAAGCTGTGGCTGCCCCATCCCTGGGGGTGCTTACGGCCAGGCTGGAGGGAGCTTCAAGCCATCTGGTTGGGTGGGAGGTGCCCTGCCCATGGCATGCGCGGGTTAGAACTCAATGATCTTTAAGGTCCCTTCCAACTCTAAAATTCTATGATTTGGGCAATTATGCATTCTGACAATTAAGCATTTGCAGGAGAGTTGCTGACAGATTACAGCTTGTAAATCCATGCTATTATAACCTGCTCCTTCAACAGATGAAAAAAAGTTAAGTACTACTGCAAGAAAACCACAGAAGTATACATAAGTGCTAGCACGGATAAACAATCTTCAGATAACTCACTGTAATAATAGTTCCAATATCAAATTAAACCATCACAGGCTACAGTACTACAAATCTGTGCTTTTAGAGCACATCAAGCAGGTGGGGATTTACAGGGCGCTGTCACAATTCAAACATAACAAGTATGTGCTATAATAATCCTGACTTAAGAAATGAGACAGCAGTATCTTTTGACTGGAAACACTCCAATTTGATATTTGAGCATCACTTTTTCAAACCGTTTGCCCCTTACAAGAAAAGAACGTGACAGAAGAAATGGTTTTGTTCTTGGCTTTTGGAATGTAATTCTTTAATTACCTGAACAGAGATTTTAGTGAAGAGAAGCTGTACACAGTGAACAGCAGCATGAGCAGTATTTTAATTGGAAGTTCTGAAATACAAGGAACATAATGAACTCTTAAAATTAATTATAAAAGCCTTTTACTATATACATTGCACTATCTTTATGTCCTACTAGTCACACTTGTGTTGTCCAACTAAATTATTTTCTCCAAACAGAACTAAATGTTTTACTTCTTAAGACACCTGTATTGATAGTGGCTAACACAAATGCCAAATATTTGCAATACACTCCCTTCGATCATCTGTAAACATACTCAACACATTAATTTTAATTACAATATGACAGCAATGCAAGTAAGATTTTACTGTTAAAAATTAAATCAGAAATTACTGGGCTGGGAAGCTTAAAACATAAATGTGACAGCCAAAAAAAAGAAATCAATGCTACTTAATTCTAGGTTGTGTGGCAGATAAAAATTAAGTGATAGGGAAGGCAGAGGAAGTTTCTTATTCCTCAACTCAACAACTTCACTATTGCAAATAAGCAGCATCCTTAGACCAGAAGAGTATGACTGTCTGGATTTTACCTCTCCCAGAAGGACAACAATCAAAACAGAGTTATAGTGTTGTCATAGCTACGATAGCCTCGGGTTTAAATGAAAAAGGGAGGCAGGGGTGAAAGGAAGGAACAGCTTTTGGTCACCACTGTCTCTACACGTACTGATTTAACTGCTGCTGCTGCACAATTTTTCAATTTAAGCGCATTATTGACAGCATGAAGGAATCAGCTGGAAAACTTCAGGGAAGTTGTGGCTGCTCCATCCCTGGAGGTATTTAAGGCCAGGCTGGATGGGGCTTGGAGCAACCTGTTCCAGTGGGAGGTGTCCCTGCCCATGGCAGGGGGGTTGGAACTGGATGATCTTTAAGGTCCCTTCCAACTCTAACCAGTCTATGATTCTATAAAACAGATTGTCAGGTTTGTGGTTCCAAACTGGCTTTATCACTTTTGCTTCACATGCTTATGTTAAACAAGGGGAAATACCAATTATGACAATTTCCCATCTCTATTTCACCTAAAACCCTACAGCTCTTCCACAGCTTTTAAATCATCTTCTCTTTTCACTACTTGGAGAGTTTGGATTTATGGAAACAGGCTGACATACAGTCTCCTGCAATTTTCAGCTTATTACGTAAAATAACCCAGAACCATTACCTGCACATCATCTCTGGAAGAAAAATCAACAAAGCAGTAAAATGAAAGCACAGAACAAAGGACACCACTTTACCTGGGGATGTGAATAACAATGGAAACAGAGAGAAGTGCCCTGTGGTTGTCAGAAACAAGTAGATGCCTGCATCCTTCGCTCTCTGAACCGACAACAAGCTAGAAACAACAAGAATTTGTTACGCTTTTGTCTTTATTTCACTGAAACACTAGAGAATTTACTTGTGACTGAAGAACAGGTCAAATAGAATTTCTTAGCATCCCAATCCCACTGATGAAGTCTCCTGCTTCCAAACCAGGTGGCCTCAAAGGTTTAAAAACAGGAGGCTAAAAATCAGCCAGGAAACCCTTCCCCACTGAACACAACCATCAGAAAAGCCTGGAGTTTTCTATAAATGGTCTTTTTCCCCTTGCTAGCTGGCTGCCAACATTGCCATCCCTACTTTTTCTGCTTTGTTTCATTCTCCGAGTGTTAATTCCTTCCCTCCCATAATTCCCACTTCAAGGGTTGATGCAGCACTAAACCCCTGAACAGGGAAATACAGTCTGTAGCAGTACTGGTCAGGCAGCTTATGAACTACAGCTTCAGCACTTACCAAGACTTGTGCTGCCTGGTAGTTAAAAGACCACAGTATTTCTATGTTTTTCCCTGCCAGAGTAGATCTCTAAACTTAATGAATTAAGTTCTCTGTGAAGAGTTATGCATGCTGGCCAAACTCGAGTATGACAGCACTGATGGGTTTGTTTTTTTTTTCCTCTTCCTTTCTGCATTATACTAGGAGCAATCAAGGGTCTGAATCAAAGTACAGAGATTTTCTGTATACTGTGCTTCTTCATACAACACAGCATTCAAAGACACACAAAAGAGTGTAGGGAGCAGGAAGGCCTCTGTGTCAGACTCCTAAACCGATGGCTAAATCATCCCAACACCATACGCTTCTGTTCTTCCCATCATCCATGAGAGAGTACAAAGCTCTGCTGTGTCCCTCAGAACTGATACAGGAATCAGCTGCTCCAAATAAAGCTCTGCTTAAAGCTTCTGTCAGTGTGAACTATTGTGAAGCATAAGCCAGTGGTAACGTCATAAGACAGTGTGTGTTTGTTCAACGCCACACCAGTTTCCTACATAAACTGTACTGGCACATCCAAGATCTGAAGGAAACTACAGGAGAGCTGGGAGAGGGACTCTTTGTCAGGAATCGCAGTGATAGGACAAGGGGTAATGGTTTAAAACTGGAAGAGGGGAGATTTAGATTAGATCTTAGGAAGAAATTCTTTGCTGTGAGGGTGGTGAGGCACTGGAATGGATTGCCCAGAGAAGCTGTGGCTGCCCCACCCCTGGAGGTGTTCAAGGCCAGGCTGGATGGGGCTTTGAGCAACGTGGTCTGGTGGGAGGTGCCCCTGCCCGTAGCAGGTGGGTTGGAACTCTATGATCTTTAAGATCCCTTCCAATTCCAACCATTCTATGATTCTATTACTAAAGTAGCCACATTTTATTGTGTCTGAAATTAATTTACTCAAAATGCACTTAAACTTTACAGCTTAACGTGTTCTATAAACATGTTCATTTTCTGAAATATATTGAAAATGAAGTGATCTTCTTTGATGATTCCTCAACAAGTGGCTGCAGGTTCAGTTTGGCCAGCTACTACATACAAAAAAAAAGAAGAAAAAAAAAAGCACTTACCTTAAAGGCAGAATAGCAAGGAGGATTGCTTTTTCATGCACGTGCCAGCCAAACATGAAGGAGCTCAACGCACAAAGAACAAGGCACTGAAGAAAGCCTCTGGGCCCTTGAGGTTTAAACCAAAGACAGAAAACAGAGGGCTAGAAACAACAGGCAAAAACAGGACTTCAGTGAAAAGTCTGGCAACACTGAACACAAGCCATTGTCCAATGAGATATTTTTATTTTAATGTTAGTAAGAACTACTGTACCCAGTTTGCGTTTGTGGGGCACAAGAAACTACATAGCACTGGAGGAATTGTATCTATTTGGTTATTTTGGTACAGCCTTAAGGACTTCTTCAAGGGAGGGAAAAAGCAGACTGAAAGACTACAGCCAACTGCCTGCTAGTTGTGTTGCTAGAGCCATCTTTGAATCTATGCCACTAAACTCATTTTATCACCATTACTACATAAAGGTGCTGAAATAATCCCCAGTTAAAGGCAAGCTGCTAGTTAAGAGTGAAAAAGACTCTGTATCAATCATTCAATTATTTGCTTGTTACATGAAGCACACAAGCCCTTCCTGTAGCTCATGCTGTTGGGAACGCCATAAGCTGCCCAAACAGTTCCATCATCTCTACTCACATCTCACTTCAATGACCTTCTAATACAAAAGACAGAAGAATGGTTTGGATCCAAAATTCTTTTTAAGCAGTCTTTTAGGCACTCTAAAATTAACAAGGGCCACAATTTTAACCATACTCGTCGTATTGCATATCCAGAGTTATTAATTCCACATCTACCCTAATAATTGTATTAGGTTTTTTTTTTAAGAAAGGAAATGCTTTTGTTCCCCTATAATTAAAACTCATTTAAAGTGCCTATTAGAAAAGTGGAAACAAAATACATCAAGTTTCTAAAAAAAATACTATTTGATCTTACCAATATAGATATGAAAGTACAGATTAATGTTGCCAGTGGAGTCACAGAAGGGAGGACCGTATGCTGAAATTCTTGAACCAGCCCTCCTGTCATTGAGGCTTTAGGAATTTTTGTGGGATCGAGAAGATTACACTTTAAACCTAAAAACATTAAAAAAAAAGCATGAGCTGAGAAAAGTTAATGAAGAAATTAAGTAGTTGAACTAAGTACACAGCTAAGTCTTTTCTTTTTAAAGAAGAGCGGAGAGGAACAATTGATTTCTGAACTACTGCTGGAAACCTATCATGCACTGGATTGTGTGGAGAATTAAATGATTTAAGGCAATGTGAAAATGTAATTTACTACCTGCATTTCAAATGGGGAAAGAAGACTAAAATCCAGGGAGTTTTATCTGCATTCAAGCACCATACAGCAAGGCAAGCATACTGTACCCAAAATTGTTAGTGCTTTATCCATGGCGTTGTACAGAGCCCAGAAGTTTGGAGCCCAATAAGCATGGCAGAGGCCTCGCTTGAAAGGAAAAAGCCGTGAGATGACTTGAGGTAGCTGTCCCTAAACAAAACAAAGAAGAAATAAGCAGCCTCTTCAGATAAGACATGGTTTATATTTTTATAACACAAGTTCCTAACAAATCAGGGCAATAACAGGTGAAAAAGGGGTTATTACCAACACTATGAAGGGACCCAATGAAAGAGCAGACACAAGACAGACAATCAGTCCCAGAAGAGTTACATGAAGCAAGCTGAAACTTCTCCATTTCAGGGATCCATCTGCAAGAAGCAGAAAGATTAAGGAAACAGCTACTGATGCAAGTGGAGAGGGAGACAAAACATCTCACACAAATAGCTGATAGCAATTCGCTATCTCAAAGAAACACACAGTATTTTACGTCAAAACATTCGGTTGCTTCCTTCAACATTTAGTTTGCATTTGCTTTTTCCAGTCTGCAGCTCCACCCTTACACAAACGTTCAGTATTTTCTCTTTAATAGAAGCGCCTTCTCTGTTCATGTGAGGAATATCAAGCACGTTTTTCAGTGCTCAGAAGTGGAAAGAAACTTTGAATTAGTTTCTCATGCTACCTAATCACTTCATAACAATGATTCTTACAGCTTCAAACTGCCACCTGCAGTTTCTTCATGTTGTTTGTTCTTCAGAAGATCTCCCTAGAAACATGAATTTTACATAAATAAATGTAAAAGACCTTTAAAGCAAAATTTTTGTTGGACCCAGTCATTTTATTCCAATGATAACCGCATGTTTTGAGTTCTTCCCCAGTCCCCATTAACACAATCCTCCACAAGCAAGTGAGGGAAACCCCATCTTACCTGCATTATTGGCAGTAAAACAATAGGATCGTAACAAATAGATGCCATATGCCGGGGCCACATACATGTAGATGTGTTTGAAATGCAGAAGAACAGCAAAGAGAAGAGCACCCTCCAAGTATCTTTTCTAAAGAAAAAAAAAACAAAACAAAACAAAATTCAAGCTTTTTTTTTTAATTTGCTCTCCTTTTGCACTAAGTTTTAATGAACCTCTGTTGTACTCCTAATGTGACAGGACGTTTATCCTCGGCATAAAACCAAATGAGTATTTACTTCAATTTGCAAGCTTCCAGCCACTCTCAATCACTTCATTGGGTTTCTAATATAGAATGTAATTAATGCACCTAAAATACACATGGTAATAATGGAAAAGAGCCATCGAATTTTACCTGGCATAGTCGGGCAACAGAAAGCAGCATCAGCCCAAAGAGAAAGCCATTGTACTGAAAGTGAATATCTGAAGTAGAGTCAAGAAAGGAATAAAGCAAGCAGGTTTTATTATTTGAGTCTTCCCCAGAATATCTGTAGCTTATAAACAAGAAATTCAAATTGAAGTGGAACTTAAATCAAAATAATAACCTTAATTTGACTCCATGTAGACATGAAGTCATTACTTAGCCATATCTGTAAGCAGAGACACAAAATCTAATACTAATGCATTATCTTGACAAAGTGAAACATAACAATCTGACCCCATGCAGGGTGAGGGAGGGGATTCCACCCCCCTACTCCACTCTTCTAAGAGCCCACCTGAAGTACTGTGGCCCAGGTTTGGAGTCCCCAACATAAGAACGACACAGACCGGTTGGAGCAGGGCCAGAGGAGGCCACAAAGATGATCAGAGAGCTGGAGCAGCTCTCCTATGGAGACAGGATGAGGGAGTTGGGGTTGTTCAGCCTGGAAAATAGAAGGGTCCAGAGAGACACTAGAGACTCTGAAAGGGGGTAAAAAAAGAACCTAAAGGGGGTAAAAAAAGAACCTAAAGGGGGTAAAAAAAGAACCTAAAGGGGGTAAAAAAAGAACCTAAAGG
>VZRU01007436.1:39625-73589 GCA_013398155.1 Pedionomus torquatus | reverse complement strand
GATGCTGGTGGCCTTCTTGGCCACCTGCACAGACTGCTGGCTCATGTTCAGCCTACAGTCCACCAACACCCCGCAGTCTTTTTCTGCCAGGCAGCTCCAGCCAATCTGCCCCAAGCCTGTAGTGCTTGCAGGCTGGTGTGACCCAAGGGCAGGACCCAACACTTGGCCACATTGAACCTCATCCTATTGGCCTTGGCCTATCCCATCCAGCCTGTCCAGATCCCTCTCCAAAGCTTTCCTACCCTTCAGCAGGTCAATACTCCCACCCAGCTTCATGTCATCCATGACCTTATTGAGGTTGCACTTGAACTCCTTATCCAGATCGTTGATAAGGATGTTAAAGAGAACTAGCCCCAATACCAAGACCTGGGGGACAGCACCGTGACTGGCCAGCAGCTGGATTCAACTCCATTCCCCACCACTCTCTGGGCCCAACCTCCAGCTAGTACATGGGCAGCCAGTTTCTCCAGGAAGATAGAGTAAGAGGCTATCAAAGGCCTTATAAAATAAAATGTGACCATTTATATAATGGCTTTTAAATATTTGCACTTTGTATTAGCTATCATTTATGAAATACACTGATTTAGATAATTGCTAAAAACAAACCATTCCCTTTGGATCTTTTATTTAGGCAGAAATGCAGTAACAGGAAATACATATTATCATGTTTGTAATGAAGATAGCTCAAGTCAGAACATATGTTTTCTGGCTCAAAAATTAAGCCCCTGTACTGATTTGGATTTGCCAGTCAACCACTTGTTAGGCAGCTCTATCAGTCTTAGAAGATACTCACTGAACAGGCCTTCAGACTTAGTATTTTAATTACATACTACATATATTTATCTTAAGAAACAACCTCAAGCATTTTCAAATCAGTAAAAAAAACACCACAAAACACACCAAGACCCCCACATTTAACAGCCCTAACCTACAGGGCTGTAGGAGGAGACATTTTCAGAGTTCTTCAGTTCAGTGATGAACACACCTTTCATTCAACCACTCTCCTCACAAAAAGCATCTCATGTCAGGTAAAAGCAGAGTTAAAAGCCATTTCTCACTTTTACTTGTCCATCCAATTCAACATAATACTTAAAGACCCTAAAACATGCCAGCAAAGCTGAGCTGAGCCCAGGAGAGCACCATCCTTGCTGGCCAGGGCTGCAGCAGCTGCACTGAGCTCTGTGTGGGAGAACAACTTGCACCTTTTTAGTCTCCTTTATCACCCAACAACCACAGTCTATTTAGTCAGATGGACTTCATTTTATTCCCAGAGAAGAGCTGTCTTGGAGCAGAAGCCAGGCAAGGAAGGAAAATTTTCCCACACAGCCTTCAATCAGCACCTCACAACTTTTCACACCTTTTTCACAAACAAGTGAGACCAAACAGGTGTGTCCATGTACACATGTGCAGAAGTTATTATATTGAGGGAAACGAATATAAAATAGCTGGGCAACAGAAAAGTCTTTGCACAGAGCTCAATTTAAAGTCTGATAGTGGCTTAATGGAGTCTGGAAAGACTTTTTCAGTTCTTCCCTCACATTGTGGCCTGCTGAGCCACCTACACCTAGCCATTTAATTCTTCCATGCCCACATTTTGCATCTCCAGGACACAAAACAGTAAGAAGTTCCTCAGTATACCCTGAAGATCTTTGGATAAGCAGCACCATAAACAGCAGTATCAGGAACTGTTCCTCCTCCCAACTTGCTTGTTTTTGTGTAGGGAGCTTTTGGGAGAGTTCACTGGAAGAGAACACAGGGAAACAGTTCTTTAACATGCCTTGCTCTTTCCATTTTGAAAAAATGAAATCCTCAGAAGGACATACCCATTGCAAATACCCAACTTAAACTCCTGCACCTGGGAAGTCAAGGGTCTCAGAGCTGCCCCAGGACCCCTCTGCTCAGCTCTGCTCCACAGCACATAGGTCCCCAATAGGGACCAATGGCCTGCTGCTGCCAGAAATCAGCTTCAAAAGAAGACTATCCTGGGAGAGATACAGTGCAGGGACAAAGGAAAAAGCCAAGAGGCCACCGTTTCTGCCCTAACAACTCAGACTGGAGACAAGCACTCCCTGTAACGTGCTTGCAAAACCCTTGGAAAGTAGGGACAGGGACTTTTCACCACCACAAAGCCACCTTGCAGATTGGGGTACCCCAGGTCCTGAACACCACTGTAGTGATTTATCTGGAGTTTAGAAACATCTTAACTTGAGAACCTTTTTAAATGCTGAACAGAGCTGTCACTTTCCATGCATTCCTAACACCACTTGACAACCTGTTAGAAAACACCAAAAGGCAAATGCTGCACTCCTGGCCAGGATACATTAATCAAAGTCTCCCATAATGCTTAAGAATTAAGCTGAAAACATCACATTTGTAACAAAGTATATTTCTTTTCCCTTTTCTTTCTTTCCTGTTCTTTCTTTTCCCTCCTGCAAAGCTTGACATTCTATAGCTCTGCCCAAAAGAATAACACTTGTCAGCTAAAACTTACTAACAGCTAAAAATTTAACTTCCCATCCCTCAAACAGCAAAACATGAAAGGGTAACACCAACATAGCTATATGAGAAGCAGATCTTGGCCATTTTCCAATGAGATGATATGTTTGGGTTGATACAGATAATAGCATTGACATAATAAACTTGGATTCTGCAATGCATTTGCTTCACATGAAGAAAGAATCAGGGTGAAAGAAAATACTTACATAAATTGAATAAAAAAAATGAGTAGGCAGTCACAAAATATGAGTTACACATGTAACAATAATGTAACAATACATATTCATGAGGATTTTCAAGAGGTTCTGCAAGGTTTAGGTTTTATTCTAATGAAATGGGTGGGGGGTGTGTGTGTTTAATTTTTTTTGCTTGGCTTTTGTTTGTTTGGTTTTGTTTGTTTTGGGTTTTTTTACCACTTTCAAAAGAATGAGGCCAGGGCCAAGGTGTCGTTCTGCAGAGGATCTGAGAGGGCACAGGATTACCACAGATCCACTCATGAGGCTCATAGGAATCAAGGTATGTAGGAGATTTGGTTAGATGACCACACTGGCACTTTGTGACCTGAACTCTCTGCAATAGTTTACGCTACAGCCACAGCTGTGCTATAAAACACATGCCCCTGGCTAAGGTCCTGGAACACAAATACTAATGCCTGTTATCAAATGCAAACAAGATAGTTCAAATCTTGGCTAGACAGAACCTATGAAAACATGAAGTCAGCAGCACCAAATCTAAACAAGTTTGAGAGATCCTCAGTGATAGCAGTTCCTGCAGCTCATCATTCGAAAATTGCTTAAGGAAAAAACCGACAAAAAACACCAACACCAAACCACAACACAAAACCCAAACAAAACAAAAAACATATCTTGCACTGGCAAATTCACAACTGGTGGGTACAGATACACTTCTTACAAGTCAATGTGTTCAAACCCCTTGATCACAGCTGTTTGTTGAATAAGCTAAAATCTCTAGGCTACAGCAGTATAGATTTTATTACATGATGAAAGGAATGCTGCATACACTGTGTTTGACAAACAGCAACAGACATTCAGATACTCCACAGAAAGCAATAATAATCAGTAAACTAAGACAACAGAACACTACATATAATTTTATGAAAGATTAATACACAATCATAGAATATTCTGGATTTTGAATAATCTTCACAAGCCATCCAGTGCCATCCAGTGCCACCCGCTGCCCTGGGCAGGGACACATCCCACCAGACCAGTTTGCTCAAAGCCCCATCCAACCTGGCCTTGAACCCCTCCAGGGATGGGGCAGCAACAGGTGCTCTGGGCAACCTGTTCCAGTGCCTCACCACCCCCACAGCAAAGAGTTTCTTCCATACATCGCAGCTCAGTCTCCCCTCTTTCAGTGTCAAACCCTTCCCCCTTGTCCTATGGCTCCCCTCTCTGATCCAGAGTCCCTCCCCACTTCTCCTGGAGCCCCCCAAGGGCCTGGAAGGGGCTCAAAGGTCTCCCTGGAACCTTCTCTTCTCCAGGCTGAATCCCCCCCAACTCTTAGCCCGTCCTCACAGCAGAGGGGCTCCAGCCCTCCCAGCATCTCCAGGGCCTCACCACACTGCTGGGGATGCAAGCCCAGGATGCAGGTGACTTAACGATACTTAAAAGACTTTCAAATGAGTTGGGCTTCACACTCAGATTTCATTGAGTAGGAAAAGAAGATACTATCAACAGAGACATTTGGCAAAAAAGTCTTGTCGCTTGTTGAATTGTGTATTATTTTCTACATTCATAAAACCCAATACTAGTTAGAAATACCATACAGTAATCTTTGTTCTTTCTCACTCCCCCAAAATCCTGTGCAGACAGGAAAAAAATGTTAAAGCCAGCTTTACTGTATGAACTCCCTTAAGAAGGGGGTATATAAAGATGAGGCTATTCTTAGCTATGATATGTACTCACACAAAGCAAATAAAATATCTTTTCAATTTGGCTAGTGTTTGACTTCAAGGTACTACAGAACTGAAGAACCTGCCCACAGAGAAGTAACCCAACAGAAGTGTTTGCCCTCTTCTATTAATCTCAGTAAATAGAAGACTAAAACCTCTTCAAATCAAGCCACTAAAAACCCCAATAGTGTATAAAGATATCATATTCATTTGAGTGACACCACCTGGTCTGCTTGGGGTTGGGTTTTAAAAGACAATGCATTGCCTGCAAAACTTAGGACTGAAGATTCATTTGGTTCAATGCATATTAAACAAAATGGTTCCGTATTCAATAGATGAATAATACTACTGCTGAACAGCTTCACTGAGGAGTTACAAAGAATTTTTTTTTTTTTTTTTGCAAAGGTGGATCTCTGATCAATAAAAGTAAACTGCCTATAAAACAAAAGTTAGTCTAGTGAGAACTTGACTAGAACTTAGGGAAAATTAATGCCTAGTTTTAATATGATTTTAAAACACTTTATAGTTATGCTTTAAAGTTTTCAAAATTAAGGTATTTTATCTCTCCTTAGAGATTTTCCTATTAAAGGCCAATCAATATGCCCTTTTAAGATTGCAAATGCTGGTCTCCCTGAAGGTCCTGGGGCTTGCATAGCATGAAAGCTTTTTCCTAGTATGAACCAACAGCTTAATTACTAGTGACAGAGAACCAGTAACTTGGGTAAGATATTTTTTAATGACCAGCAGTAACGGATGCTCACTCTGAAGAACGTAAATCCTGGAACTGTTTCCTGCCATCCCCGGGATAAGCGACAGGTGAGTACACAGAAAGGCTCCATCATTCAACAAGTTATTGTTCAGTCATGGGGAAAACAATATTCACACAGAAAAAAAAAGCACAGATGTCTGCAGAACAGACCACGCATCACAGGACATCACTGCTAATGGCCCTACCCCGAGACAAAGAAATGTTGCAGGATATACCCTTGCAGTAAAATATTCAAGACTGTTACTGACATTAAAAGCAAAACAGATTCTCAAGTAATTTTATTTATCTCTTTCTCAGCAAAGTTGTTGTTTCTGTACAGCACCACTTCCATAACACTTGCTCAGCTTTGTCTTTCCCCAGCTCTCAGCCTCACAGCCACCAAAGCAGCACCACACTACAGCATCTGGGCCAACAGAGTAACCACACTCATGGAATTGCCAAGGTTGAAAGAGACCTTTCAGATCGAGTCTGACCAACTCGTCACTGACAAACCCACCACCACGTCTGCTTAGCTTTTAAATACCTCCAGGGATGGCATGTGGAAGATCTGGATATGAACAGCTACGGATGCAACCAATTAATCCGAGAAAGGAAACTTTTAAAATTATTCTTGGTAACAATTTGCCTGAGGAATCAAAGAAAATGGTGAGATGTGTTTTGCATAAAATGCTTTTGGCTCAGCATTTCTGACAGGATACAGTCTCTCTTCTGTGACACTACACAAAGAATGGATTTTAGAGTCCCTGCCTGTGCATTCACAGGTCTCAAGTTTAATACATTCACAGGATCACAGAATCTTCATGGTTGGAAAGGACTTCTGAGATCAAGTCCAACCATACACACACACAAAAAAAACAAACAACAATCTCAGCCACTATAGCATACCCTGAAGTGCCACACCTACACGTTTCTGAAATACCTCCAGGGATGGAGGACTCCACCTCCATGAGCAGGCTGTTCCAGTGCCCGACCACCCTCCCAGTGAAGTAATTCCTCCTGAATCTCCCCTGCTGCAACTTCAGACCATCTCCTCTGGTCCTGCCATTATTCCCCTGGGAGAAGAGGCCATCACCCTCCTCTCTACACCCTCCTTGCAGCGAGTTGTAGAGGGTGAGGATGCCTCCCCTCAGCCTCCTCCTCTTCAACCTAAGAACGCCCATTTCATCCCTTTAAATGAACAATTAAAAATCCTTTGTTTGAATTAATTATTTTCTCATTTATTTCTTTACACATTTTCTTTAGAGATTTCAGCAAAACCCAGCATAATGCAATGTACAGCAGACCGAGGATGAATGAATTTAAGTCTATGAGTCTATAATTCAACTCCTCACTGGATCACAAGTGTTGTCATTGATTCTTGCCCAATTCATCCCAACATACCCTTTATGTGTATTTGCATAGTAGCTTCAGGCAAGATACCATGATAAATAGCACAAATAAGGCATGAAAATACCTTAAAAGCTTACATAAGAGGGCAGGGCTGTCTTTAAAACCCATCAGCACATGAAAATCCAAGGCCACGCACCCATTTACAATTGGCTGTGCACAAGTCCAAAGCATAACACTGCAGTTTCAGTCCTTGCAACTGATGTCAAAACAAGTAGTTTGTGCTGTTATTTTTAGCTCACTCTGATGTGTATGCCAGGGTGAGAGGTACCAAAAGAGAGCTCAGAAACATGTAAAAACACTAAAAATCACTATGTACCTTGGCAGCTGGTTATTCTAGTGTGCACACGCAGCTCTCTATCAATGGGCTTCACTATCATGAAAGCTGTAAGATATTTCTGAGCCTTCGTATGGGCTTCCAAACAAAAGCCTTATTTATGAGATACCATGCAGCACATTAGTGTTAGTTTCTCAGCCACAAAAGGACCACAAAGTGTTTCACAGGTGCTAATTTTGCCAAGCCACCATTTTGCAGGATGAGAAAGATGCAGGGAGAAAATACAGCCCCTCTGAACTCATTTGGGCTGATGTTTTTTGGTAACATGGCCATAGAGGACTCTCCCCATACATGTGGTGCAGCTGGCCAGAGCCCACCCTGCAAGCCTGACCCCAGGATACCTTGGATTTATCACTCATGTACAGCCCAGCTAACACCCACCCACTTGAGAGTTCATCTGAACCCAGACTGACCACTCACCTCGCACCCCTACATGTTGCATGGTTGACCCTCCAATGCCCAGACTAAAATTCGTGAGCTCAGAACAAGGGAGACACAAGGAAACCTGGGCACAACACCTCTACTCATCCTGGGGGAAAGTGTACAGGAGCTGTTTTCTTCCTTCCACTGGTAACCATACCTCCAAGATCTTCAATCCTATAAATCACCACCCTGTTAGAGCACCAGGCAGCACCAGATTGGACATATGACGCTTATCTGACTTGCTTAACACCATCTGCCTTCCCATGTGAAAGAACAGTTCGAGTCACATAGATGCTGTATTACTCTCCAGAAGAGGACTAGTGGAAGTGATTCATGACCTTATTAAATAATACTGTTCGTGTTCTTTTAACGGAAGCACAAGGACCCATTTTCAGTTATGAAAACACTGTTGAGGTCCATTGGTTTAATTTTATCCTGAAACAGGAGCATATGGAAAATCCTCCCATAGGGATCAGTGCTATTCTCCTAAACAGATGTTCTTGCCATGGGAAGCATTAGAAGGAAAGCAGGTGTGATTGATGAGATGGCTCCCAAGCATAAACCTCTGCCACAACAGAAGCACCATTTCCAGTCAATTTTTACACTGTCTAAAGGCTTTAGAAGGAAGAAAAGCAATGCTGCACCTTTGAGAGAATGACAGGAAGGGGGAAGGGCAAACACACTCATTATGTCCGTACAGAAACAACAGCTGTGTTAAAACAACACCTAGTTAAAAGCAGCAATAATCCTGCCAATAAAGTGTTACTATTTCACAAAAAACCTCTTCAACATAGAGATACTACAGTAACCAATTTAGAGCTGATTTACCACCATGAAAAGCCAGATTAGTTTCTCTTATTACTACTGCTCTCTTAACCAAATGTAAGTTAATAACCAATGATTTCTTCTAGTCTATTTACTTGGTTGCTTCACTAAATATGTGCCCAGCCAGTAACAGGAAACCTGGTCTCAAGAGATGAGGCTTTGTGGAAAACCCAAGCTTTAGCCTCAGTGTTTAAGCCTCAGCCAAAAATTACATATTAACGCTTCACTGCTTTTGAGATTTAAGCATTGCGGTTTTCCTCTACTATGACCTCAGCCTACCACGTATGTTCTGACTGGATAGGCACCAGCATTAAATTTCAGATTACACTGAGTGGAATCCAGCAAGACACTTGATACATCACCCCCAGGAAAACCACCTCTTTGGCAAATGCTCACAAACACAGCAATTCTAGAAAGCATCATGAAAAAGTTCCCTTATTCTGCAGCCTTGCAATATGACATGCAGTCACCCTTTCAAATTAAGTTGTAGAGTCACTGGCTGGAAATCTTTTTCCAACCCTGTTTTTTTTTTAAGGGGGGAGGAAAAAGAATCAACACAACTAGGCTATTTAAAACAAAAATCAGAAAGACAGCAGGAAATGTCAACATCTACAGGGAACACTCTACCACCACTTTCACAGCCATAAAAATGAAGCTTGGGAAAACAGAAGTGACAAAATCAGCTCATGTGTTCCTGACTCCAGATCTGGAATCCAGCTCCTGTTAGTCACTGAGCCCAGTCTGGGACTTTTCCCAATGCCTGCTGGCGACACTCATCCCATGAGCTTGATACAGTATATACAAAACTGTATCTATTTCATTATTCTCTTCTTACTTTAGAATGACTAAACTAAAGAAGTATTAATACTAACTGTGTAAGTCTCCTTATCTCTTCCTCTCCTTTTGTTTTGGAGGGAGGACCGTCTGTCAGTCTGGTTTTGGTAAATTTGGCTGAAACCAAAGCAGAGACCTCACTTCAAGCTGGAAAGTAAACTCCAGGGAAGCTAGGAGACAAAGAACGGGGCCACGCAACTGCCCCTGCTGCTCTGATGCTTCAGTGTCCCACTCGCTGAAGCACCATCATCTTTCCATGCTGAGAAAGCCCAACTGCTCACTTGCACAGAGCAACACACTTAAAAACTGTTCTGTGCCAGGTAAGCAACTGCCAATTAATTCCTGCCCTCAAGTTCAAGGCTTCACCAGCCACAGCCTCTGGGGAGAGTTTTCTGACTGAGCCTCCAGCCATTGCCAATAACTCCAACAAAAATAAAATTTATAAACAGAAGTGTAAACGCATAACCTGAGAGGCATCCTGGCTCATGAACAGAATGAGAGCCTTTCTTCCTGGGTTTTTAAATAGGAAGTACTACCTGGAAAACTTTTTTGCCTATGATCCACACAGTTGCAAACCTGACCTAACTTCAGAATACAACAGATTTTTAAGCTACCAAAAAAAAAAAAAAAAAACCAACAAATCAACGACCAAAAAATACCTCTTAGCAAAAAGAGTTTCTGCTTCCAGAAGCCTCCTACATAAGAACTCCTGAGGTCAACTGCAGGACACACCTGATATTTTTCATAAATTCAGCAACCTCCATCTTAAAACAATTGGAATTCTTGTCATGCCATTCCAAAAGCAAAGCTGTGCTAAAGCCTTATTACGCCTCTTTGTTTAGTTTACTCCAGGCCAGCTGAGATGCACGGCTTCAGCTCTTAGTCTTCATTGCCCTCTTCCTTCTTATGAGCTTTTCCTCCCTTTGCTTCCTTACAGAGCTACTCCAGGCCCTCCTGATTTGCCAGGCAGACTCAGCTGAAGTCCAGCCTGACTTTGTAAACAGACTTCTCCACTCAAGTCACTCTGGTGGCCCTACATGGCATGTTCTTCCCTCTTGAAGACCGTGACTACAAGGGTAGTCTCTGCACTTCAAAGAGTCACTGCAGCTCTCCAGTGCTTGACTCCTGTCCATGTGAAAGGGAGGCAATTTTTGTTGGCTGAGTTATTTAAGTTGCATCATAAGCCTCACGACCTGAAACCAGTCTAACACACAATGAAATAAATGCAAATATAATTTGCCAACAGCTCAACTTAAAGATGACTTATGACTGTTCAGTTTAGCTTGGCTCATCACCAAACTAAACCAAACTTACATAAACCATATGCCGATTAAAATAACAGTGCTCACAAGACTCAGCAAATCAATACAAATGGAAATCTCGTAGCCCTGAATGTGACCAATACCAGAGCATAGAATAAGTACTGCAGCAAGCAGGTCTGGAAGTCACCGAGAAATATCCCTAGTCTACTCCCTTGCTGCAAAACAAGAAAGGATTTCTAAGTTATTCCTTGGGAGATCTGCACACCAGCTCCAATGAGCCTCCCTAGGGAGTATTTGTCAATGCTTAACTACCCTTAGTTGGAAAGTTCTCCCTTTTAACCAACCTATATCTCCCCAGTTTCAACTTAAGCCCATTAGTTATTGGCTTCAACATAGTGGGTGTGACAAATCATTTATTTGACAACTCCTTCACATAGTATTTGCTGGTTTTGTTATTTTTTCAGTTACTATTCCTCTTTATCTTCAATATCTCAGTCACACTATCCCCAGCTGGGACAAACCATTTGTCCTGGTTTCAGGTAAAACAAACCAATTTTCTGTTCTATAATTTTACTTTTTAGCTGGGTCTCTGTCAGTCTGGTTTTGGTAAATTTGGCTATAATCACAACACCATCTCTCACCAGCAGCCACATACTTGAAATATCTGTGTGACTGGTAGATCAGGGAACATATCCCCACTTTTGGGAAGTGCAGACCCAGTCAGTAGGTGTTTCAGAGATTCCTAGCTAATGTTAAATCTGAAAAAATAGACAATATTTCAATGGTCGGCAGCCAGTTGAGGTTAATATGACTGTTCAAGCTTTGAGCTGTTGATTAGTTTTACCTGTGGGATCTGAAACATAATACTGCTTTAATACATTTTCTGAAAAACTTCTCCAGTATGTCAGTGCACTTGCTCTGCCTTAGAACCATAGGACAAGGCATCCTAATTAAAGGAAAAATCCAGAAAAGCCTCTAGGCACTGCAGTATTCAGAATAGTAATCTTTAAACAAAGTTTTCCAGAAAGGTTTGAAGAGGTTCCTACAACCCAATTAGATGTCCTCCTAAATCAACACCTTAAAGGGGATTGTGCTGCTCATTCATCAGAGCATCCTCTTTTCCCAGTACCTGTGATCAAAGCCATATAGTCTAGGCAACCTCAGTCTCCAGCATTTGCATCCCCACCACCACCACAGCATCACTGCTTTGGGTTGAGATGCATGCATCCAGCTCCCACCACAAGCCAAGACAGAAAAGGTGCTGCTCAGAAAGACAGATGAGGAGCAGCACAGGTCCTGTGCCATGCCAGAGAGGAGGGCTCAGAGCTTTACTATGAGTGACAGCAACTGTAACACACAAGCAACAACACAGAGTAATTCAGTCAAAATGTTACCCAGAGAGAAGAAATCCTCCAAGCCCCAATTCACATTAAAGAACCAAGCCAGCTCCAAGCTCAGGTGAAGGAGCAAGGACAGGACTGACAATCCCAAGAGGCAGGACAGGGAGGTAGCTGCTGTGACTGCACCTTGCCCACTGTTCTCAGCCCCTGGACTTCTGCCTCCACACAACCACCCATCCCTATTTCATAGAATGGCTACAGTTGGAAGTGAAGACCATTGAGTTCCAACCCCCCACACCCTGGGCAGGGACACCTTCCACCACACCAGGCTGCTCCAAGCCTCATCTAGCCTGGCCTTGAACCCCTCCAAGGGATGGGGCAGCCACAGCTTTTCTGGGCAACTTGGGAGAGCGTCTCATCACCCTCAAAATAAAAAATTTCTTCCTGAGATCTCATCCAAATATGCTCTTCCAGTTTGAGGCCCTTACTCCTCATACCTATCACTACATGCCCTTTTAAAAAGTCCCTCTTCAGTTTTCTTGTAGGTCCCCTTCAGATACTGAAAAGCTGCTTTAAGGTCTCCCTTCTCCAGTACCTCCTGGTTTTCTCTCCTCCAGGTTGTTCTCTCAGCCTGTCTGCACAGAAGAGACGCTCTAGCCTTCTGATCATCTTCATGGCTTCCTCTGGACCCACTCCAATAGGTCTATGTCCTTCTACTGTTGGTGGCCCCAGAGCTAGAGACAGCATTGCAGGGAGGTCTCCCAAGAGCAGAGGGGCAGAATCACCTCCCTCAACCCATGGCTATGCTTTTCTTGATGTGGCCCAGGATACAGTTAACTTTGTCAAACCCCTCATGCTTTTCCTCCCCCATGCCCTGCTGTGTCCCCAAGTCACCCGTTCTACAAGCCGCCATTCACACAGTTTATCCTCCCATGGAAAGTTCTTGTTATGCCTTCTCAATTTCTTGCTGCACTGACACTACATTACTCCCTCCTTAACTCCTGGGAAAAAACAGAACCAAACTACTAATTGGTGCAAGGTGATTTGCAACAGCAGACAAAGTTACACTACCACCCACTAAGTGTGTATATGAGGTCCAAGGTCTCATCCACGAGGATGGCCCATCCATGGGCAAGCCAGCAGGGCAGAAAGTCTTTGGTGTGCCTGAAACAGAGGCAGGCAGTGCTACTTGCATGGCTCACTCATCCAGAGAACTTAATTCCTTCCTAAATTGCATTTTTTCTCTGCTGTGCCTAAAGAACTAGTGAATATTACACAAACATTTGGAGGATAAACAAAGAAAAATCAGGAATAATCACATTCTCCTCGCCTTGTGTGTTGGTGTTAGGTGTTGAGACCACCTTTCCCAAACATGCATGTTGCAGTTCCCCTACAATTTGCTTGCAGACAACAGGACTGCTTCTTCTTTATGTCCGAATTATGGAACTGTACCTCTACACGTGGGCAAATCTCTCCAAAATCAGTTTTAACCACATTTTCCCATGTCCTCACCCTTGTGAATCATGGCCTCACCTTAGTACCAGACACAGCTGTGCTTTCAAAGGGATTGGAGTATCTCCCTGATGAGGACAGGCTGAGAAAGCTGGGACTCTTGAGCCTGGAGAAGGCTGAGGGGAGACCTTCATGCTCACAAGGATCTGAAGGGTGGGTTGAAGGAGGATAGAGCTGGACTCTTCTCAGTGGTTCCCAGTGACAGGATGAGGGGCAACAGGCACAAGCTGGAACATGGGAAGTCCCATTCAAACATGACAAAGAACTTCTTTGGGGTGAGGGTGACAGAGCCCTGGCAGAGGCTGCCCAGGGAGGGTGTGGAGTCCCCTTCTCTGGAGACCTTCAAGCCCTGCCTGGATGCAGTCCCGAGTGCTGTGCTCTGGGCAGTCCTGCTTTAGCAGGGGAGTTGGACTGGAAGGTCTCTAGAGCTCTCTTCCAACTCTGACAGTTGCCTGACTCCACGAAAGCCTGCACATCAAGACAAACAACCCCCGCAGGGCCAAGAAGTCACCCCACAGCAGCACACCCTGGAGCTGGGTTCTCACAGAGGCTCCATTAGGTTCCCATTCCCAACATGATTCTCCAGTTTACCTGTGCCATCAGAAGAGCAAAGGAGATAAAAGATACCTGAAAAAAGATAACTGAATATATTACTCCAAAGCCAATCTCTCATTTGCAACAGCTGAGAAATACTGCTGGTTTTTATCATAGAAGAATCTACTCAGGCTTTTGGTTGTTTTGGGGCTTTTTTCTCCCTATTTTTAACTTCATACAGAATATTTTTCATTAACTGCAGAGAATTATATCACATAGCCAAGTATTACTATGTGCTTTGCTTTATGTAATAAAATAAGTTACTTTGTCTCATAACTGAAATGCTTATTTGAAATCATACTTACTATAGAGTGAAGAAATTATTTCCTCACCCAATTAAATTTGCAGGCTCTTGAGAAACAATCTAAAAGAGACATGAAAAACATGAAGAAAACACACGCACACTTTAAGACAGCATGTATAGATCCAGAACAAAAAAAAAACACTTCTCTCCATTTGAGTAATTCGACAGAATTTGGAATGTGACTTGGAAGAAATTATAGGAGTAGGGTTTTTTCAGAATTCAGGTAATACAATATAAATTTTTTTGTGACATTACTAAATTGGGGTCCCTTTAGGGATAGCCATGTGGAAGAATAACTAGCTGGAAATTAACAAGTGAAGCACAGCTAGATATCCTAGGGGAACCAGGACACCCTCATGTTTTTACTGGAAGTCTAGAAGAAGACAAAAGAAAACAAAAGCAGCCACATTTCGAGGAATCCACCACAGGCCCGTATGTATTAGTTCAGAGGATGTTCAGTTAGACTGAGAAGAGGATGTAACTAATAATTTTCTTATTATAGCTTTTTATATGTTGGCTGCTGTTCCAAAGAAAGATGGATTAAATACCACATCTGTTTGGTTGGACTTAAATTAAAAGCTCTGTGATGACCTTTCATTCCCAATAGAATGTTTTGGTTGCTGGTTTCTTTTTAAAGTGTATTAACTACATTAAGTCTTCCAGAACATTGCCTTGAATAAAAATGGTTTCATATATAAGACACAAAAATAGGATAGGAAATAAAGATGTCAGCAGAGGCTTGGCCTAAAGATTCAGTTTACAGATCTACTTTTTCACCCCACAGATGACCAAGGGCAGCCCCTGGTCCTTCTGCAACAGACCCAAAGCCCTCCTGTGGCTCGCTCACGGCACTGTACTACCCAGCACAAGCCTTCGGCACCAGCAGGTAAGACACCAAGCAGACAAGAAGTAGTAAATCCACACACCACAATAGTAAGACATTTCACATGGAAGTAAGATTTAGCAACTTGAACACAACACAATGAAACTTTTCAAAGAGCTGGGAACAGGGTTTAATATTTCCAACTTTCACCTACAGAGGCTGCCGTGGGAAAAGACTAGCTCACCTGCAGCTTCTGCAAGGAACCAGAAAATGCAAGCACAGGAAATAAATAGTCATTTTCTATTGAACTTTGAAAGGGGAAAAAAAAACACACACACACACAAACAGAACTCTAGGGTAATTTCTTAATTGTGTTCAAATTCACATAGCCATCTCTAGAGTAGGAGAAACTCAAGTGAAAGTCTGGGAATTTTCCTCCTGAAAGCCTCCCAAAATGTTTTGCCATGGGAAAAACGCCATTAATTTCCCCTCAAATAATATGTGTAGGTTATTAAAGGAGTGTTCCCAGCACGTGTCACAGGCTGCCAGCTACCCAGATGCAACATGCACTTCCTCCTCAGGAGAGCAGAGCAGCATGAGCTGGATCAGCCCTTCTTGCAACTGTCCCCCATTAGATCTAGAAAATTTCTCATTCTCTCTTCTGCTCTTTCAATTAACCTGAATGTAGAAATAATCTGTGACATTTCTCTGCTGCAGTGCAAAGGAAGAGCACAGTGGGCAGCCTGCCTGAGAAATAATGACTCTTGGCACGCTGTGCTGAGCCTTTTACTTTGACAAAAGCTTGGTTTTCAAAAGTTTTGACAAAAAGCTTTGACAAAAACTCTAGAGGAGAAAATTCTCAAAGACCGCTCATTTTATATTAACACTCAAATATAATTTTACTTATTGCAAATATCCTTTGTTTTCTAGAAGATGTATTTTCAGTCTGAAAGACTAAGAATTCTGAAGGACTGAAAATTTTTTAGACTGAAACTAAAAGACTAAAAGTCTGAAAGGCTAAAAATGTACAAGTTGAAGCTCCAAGAGGTTCCAAGGAGCTGTAGTTAAATCCTAGTTCTCAAAAAAAGGTTGTTCAAGAGTATTCAGCAAAGAACTTCCTGCAGGAGAAGGCTGACTTGATCTTCCTAGGAGATTCATCCAGTTTCCAGAGAACTCAACAGTCTGAATATCAGAAATAAAAATCAATAATGAAACATCAGGATCTAGATACAGATTTTCCCCTACAAAAGCACCAGAACATTTTTAAGATCAAAGAAAAATTTCTTATGAGTCAAAGTGATCTAATGAAAATATTTTAAAGCTTGGTTTTCAGGAGCTTCGAGAACTAGAAATTCTAAAAACAATTTATTGACTACAACAAAAGAAAAGTTTTGGCCCAGCCTTCCTCGGAATTGCAGTTTCGTTTTCAAGACAGAATTTCTCATCTTTCTAGCATGTTATCATAGGGCAGCACATGACCATCACCATCTAATACACTGTACTCAAGAGAAAGTTGATGCATCAGTTGCACTGTAAAGAAGTAGTTAAAATACTTGTAAAAGCAAGGCTTAAGTAGAGTTCTGCATAATAAGTTTACAATCCACCTGAACCACTTCAGGTGCTTTTTTTAAGGATAACTCTTGCAAACTCACAAACTGAAGACAAATATTTGTTTTGTTTTTTAATAATTCAGGCATGCTTTGCCTACCAGAAATAAATTATATGTTCTGCACCACTACAATTAAGAGTGTCACATACTTTAATTTTAAAGACTTTGTACTTTAAAAAGCCTTTCAACAAAGAATAGTACTCAGTGCAATGACCTTATTTAATAGTTCTAAATTTAGGAGGGCACTGACAACTTTAGATTTTTATATTTCTCACCTGTGCAAACATTTTATCCTCCTTATGATTACTACTGCTTTTTTTGTTTGTTTTTTTTTTTTTTTAAAGGTAACTCTCACATCCAGCTTATGTATATGCAATAAGACCAAGCAGACTGTGAACACATGCCATGAACATGAAAGTAAACAGCAACAGGTGAGAGCAAAGTGATCTAAATCAAATCACAACCCTGCATTACTTTAATGAATTCCCCACCTGGCACAGCACTGTTAACAGACATATCATGTGCCAGCTGTTTATCAGGCCTTAACACAAGAAGATGAACAGAGAGCAGCTACAATGCTCCTTAAATGGTTTCTTAAAGAAAGGGAGAATTACTGGATTTTTCTGTGAAAAGAAAGGGAAAGATCTGAGCACGTATTTTCACCTACACATCTAGGGTTAAGGAGAAGTCAATCAACTAAACCACTGACCCTCTAGCTGTGTTGTAAATATATATACAATTTACAAATATACTGACTGCATTGTATTTTCTTTTATGGAAATTACAGGTCTGGTGCAGGTTTAGACACTGCTACTGCTGAATACATAATATAGTTCCCTTCATTATCTCTCTGATAATGTACTGTGTGTTCACTTTAATCTTGCAAGAGAAATAACACTCTTGAGGCTTGCTATCATCACCATCGGTGCAAGGAATTATTTTAAAACCAGGTAGATTTGCATGGAAATTTTGGGCAGACCTAAGAATAAAAGCTACTGCTCTAGGAATGTTATTACATTTCAAAATAAAACAGAGACTGAATATAATGCTTATTAAAGCAAATGCATAAGCCCTGGCTCAGGGATTTTAAAGCTCTGGTACATCAGCACCTGAGAAGTAATACGCAGCACCTTTTTTGTTGGTCTTTTAAATGAGCACATTAAAACAGGTGAATAGGCTTTCATAAGCAATTACTCACTCACTGTCTTCGACCTATAAAGCTAATTAATATTTAAGATGTTTAAGATCTTCTAGTTGAACCTTTCCTTCCAGTCACACAAACACTGCCTTGTCACAGATGATAGCTCATTCTGACCCTTAAATAGGTATCCCTCTGAGATAAATACACACAGAACTGTAATAGTAATAATAATAATTGAAAAAAATGTTGCTCAGAATTGATGCAACAATTATAAACAAGGAGTAGTTTTGACTTAATTCATGCAGGCTGGGAAATAACTATAAAATCAACTTGAAGTACTCACATGTCCTCACTACAGACTGCATTGTCACCCACCCATTACCGCACAAGTACATTCTTTTCGGCCGACAATCACAGAATGATTAGAATTAGAAGGGACCTTAAAGACTATCCAGTGCCAACCCCTGCCCTGTGAGGGACACCTCCCACCACACCAGGCTGCTCCAAGCCCCATCCAGCCTGACCTTGAACCCCTCCAGGGATGGGACAGCCACAGCTTCTCTGGGCAACCTGGGCCAGGGTCTCACCACCCTCACACCAAAGATGCTCTTCCTCACATATCAATCTCCCCTCTTTCAGTGTCAAGCCCTCCCCCTTCATCCTCACCCTCCCTCAACAGAAGTCCCTCCCCAGCTTTCCTGGAGCCCTTTTGAGGCCCTGGAAGGGGCTCTAAGTTCTTCCTGGAACCTTATCTCCAGGCTGAACCCCTTCAACTCTCTTAGCCTGTCCCCACAGCAGAAGGGCTCCAGCCCTTCCAGCATCTCCATGGCCTCCCCTGGCCCTGCTCCAACAGCTCCATGTCCTTCTGCTTTCGGTGGCCCCAGAGCTGGAGACACCACTGGGGAGTATGCATGTGTATCTCCCTAGAGTGGAACAGAGGGAGAGAATTCCACCTCCTCACCCTGCTGGGGACACAGCCCAGGATGCAGGGGTTTTCTGGGCCTCCAGTGCACACTGCCAACAGCAGCCAACACCCCCAAGTTCTCCTCCTCAGGGCTGCTCTCCATCCATTCTCTGCACAGCCTGGATTTGTACTTGAGGTTGTCCCAACCCACATGCAGGACCTTGCACTTGGCCTTGTTGATCTTCACAAGGTTCACAGGAGTCCACCTCTCCAGCCTGTCCAGCACTCTCTCAGCACTATAAGTTTTGCAGCTTGCTCTATTCTGGCAGGTTAACAGCAGGACACACAAGAGCACTGCCCCTCTAGAGCCCTCTCCAGCAGCAGCAGGACCCAGTTCACCTCTGTTTCAGCAACCCTCCTCCAGCTCCACAGCTCCAGGAGAGGAGTGTATCCTGGCACCTTTGTAGGACACGCTCTGTCACCACAGACTGCCACTCTCCTTACAGCACTTCCCCTCAGTTACTGGGAGTTTGACATCTTTCACAGACTTAAACTCAGGAAAAGCAAAATGGGGCTGAGAAAACTCATCCTGTCTAGTTATTTCAAGTGGTTTTCGGCGGGGGAGGGAAATAAAAATAAAACAAAGTCAAGGCTGTTTTTCAGCCTTTGCCTTCTTCAGGAAACTAGAGTCATAGAATGGTTTGGGCTAAAAGGGACCCTTTAAGGTCACCTAGTCAACCCCTCCTGCCATGAGCAGCAACATCCTCATCACGCTCATCTAGACCCAGTTGCTGCACTGCTGCTCTGTGTGTCTCCCTTGTTGTCCACAATACACTTACTGAGTAAATTCAGGGCTGTGATTCACAAACACAAAGCAACTGTTGTCCTGCATTGAGCAACATAGGACTAACACTTCTTCTAATGTATGGAAATACTGCACTTTTATAAGACTCTAGTGTCTGAATGTGGGATAATATTTAGTCTATAGCCAGCTAGGCTCTGGGGGATTCAAGATCTTAGTGGTTTTAAGCTCCCCGGGTGCAGGGATGAGGAGGAGCAAGAACCCGGGCACTCAACTCAAGCTGCCAACAGGATTATTTCATACCACAAATGTCACATTCCACAAATTAGAAACTTCTCTCTCTCCCTTGATGACAATGGGTCCAGAGGAGTCCTTGCCTGGTGCCAGAGCCCTGAGCCCTTCCCTTCCTCCTGAAGCCGCAGCGCTCGCTGCGTCCCACACTGGCTGTTCCTGTGGGGAGCACATGGCTTCCTGCCCAGAGAAGGGGCTGGGGATGGTCCTCGCATATTTTATATTGGAATCAGGGTCAATACTGCTTCTTTAGTATTATTAATGTTGATTATTTAGCCTTATCCTAATACATCAATTTATATTTCAAGCCCCATGTTTCCTTGGTTTTCCCCAATTCCCCTTCCCAAGTGGAGAAAGGGTCATCAGGTCAGAGAATAATTGTCTAAATGACAATAAATTGCTGCAAGTTCTCAAACCACAACACTCAGAATTTTAAGGCAAATTGGTATGAAAAAGATTCTCTTGGTCTCAATGAAGGAAAGAGTGCAGAGAATGCACAACGCTAGTAACTGTAATATCCACAAAAAAGCATACTTAAAATTAGCCAAACTGGAGAAGCACCTTCACAAGGTGTTCCACATATTATTAGGTGCAGAAGACTCCAACTACAAGATGATTTCATTAATCACCCTGCTGGCAGAAATCCATTTTAAAATATATACTATGGTACAAAGGTCACAGTTCATTAAAAATTACAGAGTTCTCCCTTTCTGCACACAAAAATTATCTTAGTGGAGATGTTTTAATGACTTTTCCTTCCTCTAACAGAGAATTCCAAATTTTTAGCTCTAAAAAAAAATTCAGAGGCAACAGAACTAGAGCAGTGGTTACTTTGGCACGCATAATACACAACATATAAATTTTACCAAAGGTGTGTTTTTTAAAACAAGAAAAAAAAAAACACACACAAAAAACACAGCCAAAAAAAAAAAAAACCACAACCAAAACCACAACACCCAAACATTTACAGCATGTGTACTGTAAAATCATTCCCCACAGCATCAGAATCTGGGTAGCTAAGCATCAACAAGGTAGTGAGAAAGATGACAAGTATCAGTCATGGCTAAGAATCAGAAGCTCACAATTATTGCACAAGAGGTTATGAACTGCCTTTTCATCTCTTCACACTAAACACTACCTCATTTTCCTTTATTTCTGATTTTCAGCTCAGGTTGCTCAGGATGTTCAAAAGGATCGGGAGGTACCCCAGCTCTCTCACCACTGCACAAAGCAGCTGCTGAAGAAAACAGTTTTTATGAACTGATGCACTTCTAAGGTTTTGGGACAACAGAAGTAGCATCCCTGTTAATAAAGTCTCCCTAACAATGTGGAAAGGAATGCAGGAACAGGTTGACAAACCACCCTACAACCCTTCCCTAAACCATGCCAGCATCAGTCACAGCCCTCACAGCAAGAATCTGTGATTCAGTGGTGACACTGTTGTCATTTTTCGGTCCTAGGTTTGTAAGTTGTGTATTTTCTGTCACACTGTTTGAGCAAGCAAACCCTCCAGTTTGTCTTTCTCCATCACCGTCTTCACACCAAGAGGTTTCCTCCCACCAGTGGGGCACATCCCCATGCAACACTTGTTAGAAGTTGCTGTTCAGCAACATCACCAAAAAGGAAGAAAGGACTGCATCCAGACAGGACTTGAAGGTCTCCAGAAAAAAGGACTCCATATGCTCCCTAGGCAGCCTCTTCCAGGGCTCTGACACTCTCACAAGAAAGAAGTTCCTCCTCATGATTGAATAAAACTTCCCATGTCCCAGCTTGCACCCATTGCCCCTCGTCCTGTCACTGGGAAACACTGAGAAAAGTCCAGCTCCATACTCCTTCAACCCACCCTTCAGTTACTTGTGACAATTGATAAGGTTTCCCCTCAGCCTTCTCTTCTCCAGGTTCAAGAGTCCCAGCTCTCTCAGCCTTTCCTCATCAGGGAGATGTTCCAATCCCCCCAGCACCTTTGTTGCCCTATGCTGGACTCTCTCCAGGAGTTCCCTGTCTCTCTTGAAATGGGGAGCCCAGAACTGGAGGCAGGATTCCAGTTGTGGCTTCCCCAGTGCAGAGCAGAGGGGAAGAATGGCCTCCCTCCACTTACTGGCTACACTCTTCCCTATGCAGCCCAGGATTCCATTGGCCCTCTTGGCCACCAGGGCACATTGCTGGCTCATGGATAGTTTAGTGTCTACCAGGACCCCCACATCCTTCTACTCAGGAGTGCTTTCCAGCAGGTCCACCCCTAACATATATTGATGCTCAGAATTCTTCCTCCCCATTTGAAGGCATTGCTTTTGAATACACAGACCCCATCATCTCAAGGTGTCTCATTTTGCACATAAGAGCCCAAAAATCAAAGCTAAAGAAAATGTCTTCTTTGAAGCTGACATACTAGTAAGCCAATTCTCCTCCTCCCTCAAACCCCCTGAGGGCTAACAAAAAAAAAAAAAAATCCACAAACACACAACAAAAAAGGCCTTTAATCTTTTCCCCAAGAGTTAAAGAGAAATTTGAGTTTGTTTCCCTCTCCCAACCATACATTTGCTACAAGTTTCTTTTTCCTCTACTTTGCAAAGAGGTCTTAATCCTCTTCCACATACAAGGATTCAGAGAATTGTCTATAGCCTAGGGGAAATCACAGGGTGCCTTTGTAGGAGTATCTTGTAACACATGGGAATCAATCCAGTTGGCTTACTTTTAACATGAGACTATAAAAATCAGGCATAGAGTTGACCTAGGTCCAAATGCACTCTTCTGAGAGCACTTGCAGCTCTGGCACCCAGTCCTCCAGCTGCCTCTGTACTACTGAAGACACCATGCCTTGTCTTAAGATAAGTTGTCTGCAGAAGCTCAGGTCTCCTGTATACCCCCCATATGGCCTCAGACTTAACTTATGTGGAAACAGGGTGGGGTGGAGGGGGTGGGTCAAGCACTGACCTAAACACAGCTGGGACCCAGAAAGGAACTGTTCATCCATTCCTCAAGCAGTTGAAGCCAGAAGACATTTGTGGGACACAGACTGTGAGAGAGCTAGTTGATGGCACCTTCCATCTAACACCTAGAAGAGGTATTGCCCATCTCCCCTACCATGATAGCAATACCAAAGGACTTGAATTGTAGAGTTGCATTCCAAATTCTCACCCCCACCTGCAATAATCATTGGAGCCTTTACCAAAGCCTTCAAACTACTACACTCACAAGTGAAAAAGGGTGAGGAGCACACCTCATGCAACTCTGTCTCCAAGACAGGAGGTTCCTCCATTCTCAGGTAAGTGAATCCCAAAGGAAAACACTGGAGCTGTCTGAAGAGGACACCCCTCCAGCAGGGTGGTTAGCCACAGGTCTCATCTCCCTCCCAGGCATGAAGATGGAGCTACCAGCTGTTGAATGGAGCCTTCTCACTGCTCTTTTGGGTCCTTGCTCTTAGTCCCTTGGTGAGCCAAGGCAGCTCACCAGCTGCACCACTGGTGGGCAGCAGCCTAGCAACAGCTTATGGGCTGCAATTTCCACCTTTAGAGGAACTGGCCTCAGATGTCAGAGTTTACTACCCACTGCTTGACAAGAGTCTGAAACCAGCTCAAGCAGACAGTCCTTAAGGTCTGAAATGAAGACTCCAAATGATTTCTGTTTAAAGACCAAGTGATCACAGCTACTTGACATCAAGGGGCTTAGCAGTTCTCAGCAGACTAGAGTTTATAGCTCAAACATGCTTCAGATAACTTAATCCAGTCCAAGAGTCTGCCATGCATCTGAGGACCAGCAGACCTTTTTTGATTCTTTAGAGGGAAGTTACAGAAAACCATGTTTCCTGGAACAGTACTACAAGAGCTTCAAATTAACAAGACCCTTACAATACACAACACCCAAAGATCGTATGAGGTCTTTCCCCTCAACTCACCCCCTCTGCCCATGCTGGAAGTTTCTGGAGCTCACAGGCTTCAATTAGGCTGAACCAGCACAGTGCCTTTTTAAATTCATTAAGGTCAGTGAAAGATATTACACAAGTTATTACAACTTGTGCAAAAATAAAATTAGAAGCCTGGAGGGCAGCAGAGAGTGAAGTCACATCCCCAGAAGCACATGCAAAGTATACCACATGAGGGAGAACATAACCTGAAGAACCAGGATCACAGCTGGGCTATTAGCAACCATTCTAGGTAGCCCTTACCCCTTCATTTTACCCTATTATCCCATGGCTTCACACAGGTGGCTGTTTATTTTCCCTACTTCTACTATTAATTTTTTACACATGCACAAACAACATCAAGCATATACAAAGCCACCCATATTAGCAGTGATTGCACTGTTCTAAGGACAAGACTCTCTCATACTCCATTAGTAATTGAAGTAAATACAACTCTTACTGTAATTGAGAGAAAAGTCACTCCATTTTATTAGTGCAACACTTGCTTTATTATTCCTAACAATCTTCAAAACAATCACGAATATGAAAGAGAGAACTAGTTCAAATGCACAGGACTCCAGCAATTTTCCTCAATTAATCAGTAAAGCCTAGAACAGAACAAACCACATTGGAATCAGTTTTACAAGATCTAGATTTTATCCAGTGCTTCAGCACAGCACTGTGTGGGCCTGAAGCAATAAGATACATCCACTGGAAATTCTATGATTTCCCCCCTGCTTCTATGCTGTTCTATTTTAACAGACAACATTGATTCTGCTCAGTCAACCACCACAGCTGTATTAGCTCCGAGTACAACGGGTCACCCAAAATGCTGCTCTGACTGAGAAAATCCAGACAGCATCAGGAAAAGCAGCGTTAAAAAGCTGCTTATTGTACAAAAATCTGGAATACACACTGTAATTTTAATCCTTCAAGCACACGCCAGCAAGAAAGGAACATCCGTTTCACAAGCAGATGCAGGCAATGCCTGGTTTATACTGCTTTTGTAAAAAATAAATACTCAATTCTCCATATATGAAGTGACCAACTGTCATTTGTTCTTTTTAATAAAGCCTTATTTTATAGAATATAAACAGTTTTTGATTATTTAGTTAAGGAAAAAAAAATGGTGTCCATCTGTTCAGTCTTACTGGGGTTTAGACCATTTTAAGCACTTAGAACAATGGCATTTGGACAAGCCCTGCTCATGGAGGAACCCACAGAACACCACTGTGTTCTGCTTGGTGTAGAGCCACAGGCCATTAAGGTTCACATTTTAAATAATTAACAGAAAAGGTAAAGTAATTCCACAAAAGTATAAGGATGGCTAGGGAAAAAAAAAGTCCTCCACATCAATTTACAAGTTCTCTGGGTTAAGATGAAGCAAAAAGCTTTTTAGGCAGTTATCAGGAAAACTGGACCACAGCAGGACTTTCAGAATTTGAGACAGCTTTAGTAGCCAGCTACAGTACAACAGTCCCACAGATTTAATTTCACATACCTAATCAAAAATTACATTAAAATTCAAATAAGCTTCAGTAAAGTGCTGCAGAGATTCATAATAGGATCTGATAGTACTTAAAGCATGTTTAATTTTCCTTTAAGAAGTCAGGAATGAAGTTAAGATTGAATTCACACCAAGAAAAAAAAAAGCCAAATAAAAAAATCCACCCCACAAGTGTTAGTTGACCCTGCATTCTCCTACCCATCTTCCCTCAGAGTTCATGAATAAGTGTTTTGTATCCTTCTGCAGCAAACAACCGAAGAACAGATGGTATTAGGTCTTAAGTTACTCCTTCCTTGATAGTTTAAGCAACACATATTCACATAAGGCATTTCATTTTACCCATTACTTCCACTACATGCTAAGCCACCTGATTATACAGCTGTTACACTGCATTAACACCATACAGGAAAAAAATATTTTCCAGTAAACCACTTACAAAATCTGATTGTGTACACTAATACCTGATATGAATCAAAATGTATGCACACTTATATGGAAGATTCTAGAGAAGGGGGGGTGAAATCCCAGCAGCTCTGGAAATGCACTTATTGGGAATAACACTGTGACTACAATGGGGTTAGACAGGCTACAGCATGCCTAGTAGGGGTAATAAATTGTGGGTTGGTTAGCTTTTTTCTTAAAACAAAGAAAAACAAAACAAACAAACAAAACACACAAAAAAAAACCCACAAACCAAAAAAACCCAAACAAACCACCAAATCTGTCGATATGATGGTGAACTGAAAACTTGGGTATGTAAAACCATTCAAGGCTGAAATGGAACATCTTCCAAAAATTATATTTAAGATGAGCACAATTATGAGGGGGTTTTTTTTGGTTTTTTTTTTTTTTGTTTCCTTTCAGGGCTTGAGCAGAAGGGGTATCACCACACACCATCTCACTGTAAGCAGTTGACTTGACTTAGTCACTGCTAGCAAAGCTGTCCCTCTAGGAAGTTTTTGATACAAGTTTATGGCTGCCTGATTGAAAATTCAAAGTCCATCAATCCCCACGGACAAGCAGCTGGCAACTAAGATGATTCCTAAGGCTGAGAGGTGCTCCATGAGACCCTGTGTCCACAGCAACAACAGACCTAGGACGTTTAACCCTCACATCAACTTCTCAGTGTCTTTTCCATGGGAATGATCTGAAAGTCCGAACAGCTCAAAAGCTGTTCATAACAGACAAAATTCCCAATAAACCAGCTGCTTTGGATAAATATCATGCCAAAATGAGTTAGGGACTCAATTTTTCTGGAGGACTCAGGGATATGGAAAGTTGCTGATGGTTTCAGGATTAAACCATTCCAGAGCAAGTGACCATCTAGTACATAAACCATAAAATAGAGACTGTTTTATGTGGAACCTATATTCAGGGAGATCTACACATACTTCCCAGGCAGAAGAGAGGTATGGAGAATAAGGGTGCACAACTTGCTTTTTACATACTGAACAGCTCACACTGTCATCAACTGATCAAAGCCTTTTTCTCATTTGTTCTGCAAAAGTGAAATGGAGGCAAAGAGAAGCTAAGACTCCTCTCTAAAGAAAAATCAGAGATTTGAAAGTAACTATCAACTTGTGGTTTTAACATCTGCTCCAGATGTCACTGCAGTTTAAGATGTTGCAAAAAACATTATTGTAAGACTCACTCCTGGCATAAAGGCAGGTTTCTCATCTCAGGACCCTCAGGACAGGAGTAGGAAAAATCACAAGTTGGTTCCTCCATTTCAGAGCTACACAGGAATAGCAAGATACTAGATGAAGGTTTCTTCTAGCCAACTTGTCAACCCCACAGAGAAGACCTAACTTCCCCCCTCCTTTCCCAGCTAGCCTTCAGGCACACTGGAATCAACACTGGGATGCACCCATGTTTTCTACTAAGCCAATGTCACTTCAGGGAAATAATGCATTTCCCAGATGTAACTTTGATTTCACTTGTACAGACTTAACCAAGAGGAAAAGCAGTTCTGCTTCTGCATGACCATTTCAGATATTCTCCAAACACTATCTGCATAAACCCCTTCTACTTGAGAGCAATGAAGATCTCTTCCAGCAGGGACACCAAGTGTCATACATCTCACATGACATGCCTTTGGCTGCCCTTTTCTTATGCTTTCAGGCTGTCCGAGTATCATACATCACCTTATATTTATGTTTTCTGGCCAGTCAGACCTACCACTGAGCCTACAGAACACTTATGGAAATATCCTGCTGCTGGCAGTCACAGAACAGCAGGGGCTGGAAGGGACCTCTGGAGATCTAGTCCAAGCAGGATCACCCAAAGCAGGTTTATAATATCTCCAGAGACTCAAAAGCTATGTCATGGCAAGTCTAAAAACCAAGCTTCCCTGACCACACAGTTGCAGCAAGTTCTTCTCAGCACTCAGACCCAGAGCTCCTATGCCAGCTGGGCTCCTGAAACACAGGAGATTTCTCTCTAGCTCCCTCCTCAATCCCTTCACACCTGGTCCTTACAGTAGGGCCTCTACCCACCCAAGAATCACTCCTCCCAACCTCTGCAGCCTCTCTGGTCTCCCAGAGCATGCAGCAACCCTGGTAACTCCAATAACCAGCAGCAGAATTGCTACTGTTGCCCTTCTCTTAGGGCATAATCACCAGTGCCACCAAGCTTTCTTCAGACCTCTGTTACACCCCAAACACAGAACAAGGCAGTAATCAGGCCATAAACGTAAGCGTGCAGTACAAGTCAGAGGGCATACCAAGTGCAAACATTAAGATGACAGCTTGCAACATCAACCTTCCCTGCCCCCCTCCCAGCCCTGTCAGCTGTGGACAAGAGATGACCAAAGGGACCAGAAATATCCTTTACACCAAGTTCTGCTTTTATTTTAAAGTCATTTCCTTGTACTGCAAGTGGACCCCACACATTTAGCATGAGGAGCTTAACCAGAATTAAAAGAGCATACAGCCAGCCTTTAAGCAAGATGTACTCCAAAGCAAAAGAAAGGAGTCTTATCCAATACAAGGGAGGAACATGAAGTCTGACCCAGCTCTACTTTTACTGAATTTGAGAAGCAGCCTATTAATAGTTCACTGCTGTATCCCTATCTTGCTTCTCCATGTCAGGGCAACAGCTACACTAACAAACAGCAGTGAGACCGGCACATGTTTTCATATTGACGCTGCAAAGCAGAGCTAAACCAATTGTTTGAATTTAAACAGAAGTCACTATCTCAAGAATTAACTCAAAACAGACAAAATTAGTCTGAATTAATTTAATATGAGCCCAGAGTACTATCAGGTTCAAGCTTTCAGATAGCATCTCTCCTTTCTTCTCCCAAACAGATTTTCTAAGTTATTCTGTTCACTTACACTACAAAGTTTACTCAGCCAATAAATTAAGAGCACAGATAGTAACCAGCTACTATTTCAACAGAGATGAATGCTGTCAGCCAACAAAAGCCAAAGCACCACACCAGTGAAAATCCTGAAAATGGTAACATTTTCAGAAATAAGTCCCTTAGATCCTTGATAGAGGGACGGGTCCTTCCACATCATTGAACTCCACAATTAAATTTTGCCAGAAGTGACTTGTCAGATGAAGTAAAGTTGTTTTAATATTATCCATTTTATGGGCTCCCAGTTTTAACTATGCAAACATATCTTCTTACATAAAAACATGAGCCTTGAACAGCTACCACAGGTCTTCTAAGTGGACATAAGGTATATAAAAATAAAGCTAAGAAGTTTAAGAAATTATTTACATGGGCATCACAGCCTTCCGTCATACATAATGTAACACATTTAGAAATAAGCTACATGCTTTCCCTCCCTTTATCTACTTGCCAAATTGAAATTTTGCTTCAAGAAAATATTATCAGCCTTCAAAACAAAAATTAGTGAGTTCACATAGGTCATCATTACCGACTCAAAATGCTCTTTTTATTCACCTTACATTAAAACAAAGTCTAATCTCATCTTGTACTTCTAAAATATTGGTGCCATATTAAAATCAGCCAGCTATAAGTCAATCTGGATGAGCTTCTCATTTAAGGAATAAAAACCGAGATCAAGAAAATACATTATCTGTTCCCATACTAATACTGCATAGGAATCAAGTGAAAGAAATGTTCAGAAACACATCCACATTTAGAACTTAATTTTATTTAAGATCTGTGCCCTCCAAAAATTTTGAACTCTTCAGTATTTGAGTCACTTAAGTACATAGACATACATTGGTACTTTTGCACTCTTCCTTTGGTTCTGGCAGTTTGATGAGACTGGCAGTAACAAAAAGCAAGAAGTGCTATAAAATTAAGTAAAACACTTGTCTTGTAAAGATAATGAAGCTTTTCCCTACAGAACTATACTAGCAGAAACTTTGCAGAAGAGCTGCAGGTGCAAGGAATAAGAAATTGCCCCCTCCCCCCCCAACATCTTTGAGTGACAGGTGTACTTGTGGTTACCCTTGGTTTGGTGGTCATTTGGAAAATGCGATCAGAGCTATTCTAATACCCTTGATTTCTAATTTCAGCTTAATGGGTGGGGAAGAACTGACCTCTGCCCATCCTTCACTCTGACATAGTTCCCCAAATACCTCTAACATCTGATACCCAACCTGAGCTCCAGCCCAGGGAGCATCAAGAACTCCCAACACATTTGATGCAGAGCACCTGGAGCCCAAGTATCCTGAAGAAACAAACATCTGTCCAAACACTGGTACAGCACACAAAGTGGAGAACACGTCTCAGGCAAGCAGTGAAAAAAGCCTGGCTTCCCTGTGCTGTTCACCATCAGGGTACAGCACAGCAGGGTGAGACTATCCTTCCCACATTTTCAACAAAGGAAACTGAAATTAAATACAATTTAAACAGAAGCCCTGCATTTGGAGTCCAAGCAAGAACCAAAGTACAATGAGGTCTTTGCATCTGAGACTACCAGGTTTGACTCTTCCACAGTTTCCCTACATGTTTCCAAAGGGAAGCAGAATGGGGATTTTGAAGCCATTCATCTAACTAAAAAGCTTATTTGGCTTGCCTGCAGTAGATTGGCAAAGCCTATATTCCTTATCCGTGACCTAACATTTTACTTAGGAGTGCAACACTGAAATTTTCTTACACTGAAGCCTCATCACACAGCAATTGTATGCCACCAATTAATTATAGCTGTTGAAAACCTTCAAATGCAAACCCTTCCAAACTGCAAGGGCACACTAATCCTGCTCTAAATACTTCAGTTTCAGGAAGGAACAATAAACTTAAGTTCTGGCTGGAATCTGACTACGGCTTTCACGTCTTCTCAGACAGGTTTAAAACCCAGATCTAGTTTGCTTAGCACTTGGATCCTGCCCTAATCCAAGCCTTGATTTTGGTTCTGAACCCTAAAGCCATCTTTTCAATGAAATAAAGCCACTGAACAAGAATGGCTCACGAGGTCTTTGTACAGACAGACACACACAAAAAAAAAACCCAGACACACAGGCAACAGTACAACCAGGGTGAAAAAAGTGCTGAGCAAGGGCAGAGGATTAATGCCTGCGTGGAACCTCAGCTCTGCTAGTTTTCAACTCTCAAGCTCTGAAAGTAACGAGTACAAAAGCATCTCTAGTAGAAAGAGAGAGTACAGTTTGTTGGAATTTTTGTGCAAAAAGGCTCTGGGGTGAGTTTTGATGCTGTGAGACTGCAGAGGAATCCAGTGTCTCTCTAACAGCATGGCAGCTGCTGCTTCCACTCCATCTTCTGCTATGTACACCTGAGTGTACAATTTCTACTGAGAAAGAGACAAATGGGGGCATATCTAACCGGCACAGCTTACATAAAAATGTTCAAAATACCATGAATAACACGATTACTTGACAGCACCCTCTGAATGTTTTCCCAGTAAGACTCCCCAGGTGAATTAAGAGCATACTGTGCAAGTCAAAGCCCAGAAAGCACACAGCTACTCACACCTTTTCCCGATTGCCTCCTTCATGCAAACCCACCCTGAGAGCATAGGCTTTAACCCCATGGAGATTAAAGTCTTTTGTCCTTCAGGCAGACTCTCTCAATCCAGACCAGGGTGCTGGCTTTCAAATTCACATGCCATCTCCTGTTACCTGGCCTCTGGCATCCCCTCCAAGGCAGCAGTCCTTAGGGAGAACCAGCAGACCTGCCTACTTCCACAGATTCATACCAATTCTACAGCAGTTGCAAATAGAGCTCTCTTCCTACAATTAGAAGCCTAAAACAAATTCTGCATTAAATTGAAGATAGCTAGTGGAAAGATCTGACTTAAGCTAAAGCACATATAATAGAAACTACTGGGCATTAGGGAATTATTACCAATGATTACTTCACATGCAGTCAGTTCAAGAATTCCTGAACAAGTGTAACTAGGAATAAGCAAACCAATCACCAAGTAAGCATCACACTGCAATTTGCCTTCCAAATCTCCTTCTTGGGTATGAATGGCCCATACCCTGGAACTTCAACGCACTGTGTTCCCTCATAACACTTCAGTTTTTTGTAGTTAAAGTGATCATATTACAGAAAAATCTGTTGAAAACACATCTATTTTGACTCGTCTGCTAGCGCATGGCATGAATTAGCCACACAATTCCTGCTAGGTGGGGATGAGCGACAAGTATACTGGCACGTACCACTGGATCCACATCAGCCTCTTACTACAGCCAAACCTTCCCCACGAGCACATAAAGCCCTTGGCAAACCCCCAGCACCCCCCAGGGTGGGTGTGCAAGGGGTAACACCCTGTACCACCAGCCCTGCAGGCCCTCCACTCCAAGCCTTACCTTGCCCCAGTGCTGTGGCTCTATACTTCGCCTTTCTGGCTAATAAAAACCAGGGGAATGCATGGTAAGAGAGATTGAGAAGTACTCCCCATTAAGGAAGTAGGGCTGCAATGAATTATATCATATAAGGAAAACATTAGGGAATACAGATGGGGCTGAACATCCATCCGCACCTACCATTTAAGGAAAAAAAGAAATATACCACAGTCAGGAGCTCAGGCTTATTACCTCACATTATTTACACAGTATTCTGAAATACTCTCACAGGCCATAAAGCTTAGTCAACAGCAGGAGTCTGGGCCATAGCCCCCAAATTACAATTAAAAGTTAAATCTACTTTCCACCAAAATTAGAGTAACTCAGACTAAGTAATAGCTCAAGAAAAAAAATTAAAATCTGTCTTCATTTCTCTTCCTTTAGCTAGGTCTCACTCAAATGGATGCTAACAGAAACAAAGTAACAGACACTAAAAGCTTCACAAAGGGAAAAAAAATAAGCATATATTACCTTTTTTTTTTACAGAAGTGAGATATAACTGTCATGAAGGAAAAGGTGATAGCTACAGCCAAAACCAGCAAAAGACAGCATCTAAACCTTCACTTTAGATATTACTAGACAATTTCACTCTTAAGATCTAGAGCTCAAGTCAGGTCTTTTATTTTAAATCTTCCTTATAAAAAGTATTTGGATAGACACTCTTTGACCTGACTGAAGCCCTAGTCAAGTACTAACATTAAAATAAAAAAGACAAGTTCTTTCAGAGGTTTGATACAAAAGAAACTGGTGACAGTCACAATTTCAGATGAGGGGAAAGGGGCAGCTGATCTCCAGCGTTTACAAAGGCATCACACCTTTATCTTCACAGCAAAAGGAAAGTTTGCTCCTGCAGATGCACTCCCAGCTTCATCTATGTTCAGTGCCTTTTTAATAGGGGCCTGCTGCTCCGCTCCTGCTACACCAAGCTGCTGAAGCAGATGGGGCAGAGGGAGCGGGGAGCTCTGTCTCACCCCTTGGGGCAGGCTCTGCGCATTCAGAGCCAGCCATGATTTGTGACCATTCTATGCAATATGACAGGTCCTGTGGCACCAGGGCTGCCATGGGCAGCCAGCCCACTGGGCCGAGAGGGTTAAGCCTGGGAGGAGTGTACATAAGGTGGTAGATCCAGAGCCAATGAGGATATTGAGCTATAGTTAGACACTGGATACTAAGCAAGGGTGAATATAAAGGCTGCTCAAAGCTGAGCGTCTGTAGATGACACGGACATGTTGCCCTTAGCTCCTAGGCTTACAAAGCAGAAAAAACCCAGTGGAGGATCAGCTCGTCTTACCTGAAGTTCACACCATGCGACTTCCACCCACGTCTCCGTGTCCAGGCCCTTATAAACGGTTTTGAAGGATCCCCTCCCGAGCTCAATATCAAACTTTAGGAACCTGCCATCCAGCGAGGTGGCAACCGCCTTCATATCAGCCTCCTCCTCAGGCTCCTCTTTTTTAGCCTTGCTCTGATCCTTGGAAGCATCCAACACCTCTTTCCTTTCCACGTCTTTGCCAGCTTCCTTCTGCTCCTCAGCCCCTGTGACAGCTCCTGAGGCTGGCGCTGCCTTTGGCTCCCCAAAATGCTCGGCCTCCAGGCACCCCTTCTCCACGGCTCCGTGCCCGGCCTTCACCCTCTCTGCAATTATCCTCCGGGTTTTGGGGAGCAGGATGATCTTCCTCTGATGCTCTGACTCGGGAAGGTCGAAAGCCGGTTCCTCCTGATCCGAGTCCACCACGCTGCGCCGCAGGAATCGCTGCTGGACCATTTTGGGATCCCTGAAGCAGGGCCCGCGGAGCGGGGGGGCAGGGGCTCCCGGGGCCTCCGGCACTGCAGCAGCGGCCGCCCCGCTCCCCCCGCCATCGCCAGGGCCATCCATATTCATGCTCGTCTCCGCAGCCGGGGGAGCGCCGGGCCCGGCAGTCGCTGGAACCCCGCCACGGCCGCCGCCTCCTCCTCTCCTGCCTCCCCGCCGAGGTGAAGATCTGGCATCGCCTCCAGTTTCCATGAGGTCTGAGGTGTCTGCGCCCGCCGCCGCCCCCGAGCTGGGGGAGTCACCGTGCTCCATGCCTGCGCCGAGCCGCCCCACCGCCACCTGCCAGGGCCGAAGGCAGAGCCTGAGGCACCGGCCAACGGGCACTGCTCCCCGGGGCTCCGCAGCGGGCCGGTGGGGGCGGGGGGCAGCGCTGCCCGCCCCGACCCT
>VZRU01007436.1:0-39333 GCA_013398155.1 Pedionomus torquatus | reverse complement strand
GGGACTGGACCAAACCGGCGGCCGGGGCGGTGGAAAGGAAGGGTGCTGGGGAGAAGCCCAACGCCCCTCTCGACCCCCAGCATCCGCCGAAGGGAAGGCGGGAGTGCGGAGCAGCTCACGGGCGGCGTCCACCGATCAGCACGGCCCAAAACCGCAGCCTTTCTGGGCTGGGGGCTCCAGCGCGTCATCTGCCACACGGATCTGGGTTTTTCTTTGTTCAGGGTTGTGGGGCTGTTTTTTCTGCATTCCTAGCAATTCGTGAATCGTTATATGAACACGGACCACATAGAATCATGGAGTCATAGAATGGTGGAGGTTGGAAGGGACNCTCCACCACTGCCCTGGGCAGCCTCTTTCAAGGTTTCACAACCCTTTTGCTGAAGAAATTTTTCCTAAATTTTTTCCATTCTAAGCTTACCCAGGTGCAACTTGAGCCTGTTTCCTCTTGTTTTGTTAGGCTAGACCGAAGGAAACCTTCTCTGGTGAGACCCCATCTGGGCTACTGCCTCCAGCTCTGGGGCCACCAACAGCAGAAGGACATGGAGCTGATGGAGTGGGGCCAGAGGAGGCCATGGAGATGCTGGGAGGGCTGGAGCCCCTCTGCTGTGAGGACAGGCTGAGAGAGTTGGGGGCTGGGGGTAGTTTTGGCAGCATGGAAAAGAGAAGGTTCCAGGGAGGCCTTAGAGCCCCTTCCAGTCCCTAAAGGTGCTCCAGGAGAAGTGGGGAGGGACTCTGGATCAGAGAAGGGAACCATAGGACAAGGGGGAAGGGTTTGACACTGAAAGAGGGGAGACTGAGATATTAAGAAGAACTTATTTGTTGTGGGGGTGGTGAGGCACTGGAACAGGTTGACCAGAGAAGCTGTATCTGCCCTGGAGGGGTTCAAGGCCAGGTTGGAGGGGGCTTTGAGCAACCTGGTCTGGTGGGAGGTGTCCCTGCCCAGGGCAGGGAGTAGTACTGGGAGGGCTTTAAGGTCCCTTCCAACCCAAACCATTCTGTGATTTGATGAAGCCTGGATGTGAAGCCCAGGTTGGGCTTCTCCTTGGGTCAGCTAAAGAAATGGGCCACTTGCCTTGCTAAAGGCTGTGCCTGTCAACACCTGTGACATTTTTGCTCTATAAATTCAGGAAAGGAGTCTGCTCTCCTCTACTGCCAAGCTTGCTTTTTGAAGTATTAAGATCATGTAAACATTGTTTTAGTAATAAAATTTAACTACATAAGAAAAAATAATGATAAAATAAAAAGTTAGAAGGTTTACCAAGTAATTACTCTCTGAGATTTCTGAAGGAAAGGAAGTTGACTGCCAGGCAACCATATTTTGTTTTTCTTTTAATTTATTCAATTTTAGGTAAGGATGTTTAAAAAGAAAAACTTCTAAAATAAGAAAGCAGGTGGTTATTTTAAATAGAATCTCTGGTCTTTTAATTTTTAGAAAACATGGTTAATGAGTAATAATTCAGCAATATACATACATTTGATCTTTCAGTGGCTTTTTTTTTTAATTATTCAACTATATCAGATATTTCTAACACTTGCAATTGCAGGATAAAACACAGGTTTGCACGATGTATAGAAATGGAGAATTACTTATTGTTAGTTCTGTATGCCGGGCTCTTCTTACTTTAGACAAAGAGGTTTAATGAACAGAAAGCTGTGCAGAATTGCCAAGAGAAAAGCAGGGACTGTTAAGAGCTCTGCCACTTTCTCCTAGATATTACATAAACTTGACCTAGAACTCACTTCCCAGCCACAGAAATTCCAACCACCATGTATAAAACAGGACAAGATTCAGGCTAATGAGATGACTAAAAGTAGCAGGCAACATTTCACTCAGCAGGTCAACAGGAGAAAATGGGAAATATGGGTCGTCTCTAGAGACGACCAAATACCAAAACACACAATGAAGAAAAATATGGGGGAGAACAAAAAGACAATTTCCCCACTTGCCTTTCAGTGCCAGTCCTTCTTGGAGGAAGGCAAGTATCTACACATCCTCTCTACAGCACCTTTCCCAGCAGAATGATGCTCCCCAGCAGACGGAGAATCATTCTTTAGCGTTCAGGAGCTGACTGCCCCAGCCTTCCTAGGTGCCAGTGACCATGGCAGCTGGATGGACATTGAACGGTTCTCTGATGTCTCTGTTTGAGCAGTCCCCTGGCCAGCCTGACATTCCAGCACGCACCCTGCTTGGCAGGGAGAGCTTGACAACTATGCATGGTGGGCTTTAAGGAAATCTAAAGACTGGCACATTCTTCATTCCTACTACAATGCAGCTGAAGATCCCACAGCCAATGCAGACAGAATTACAGGCTACATTTTCCATAAGCTATTTTATTTGGTTTCCTCTACTCTTTACCTCAGTTCACCCAGAACAGAAACAGGATCAAAGAGTAAGACTGGTCAGAGTTGGAAGGGAATTCTGGAGACCTAAACCCTGCCAAAGCAGGATGACCCAGAGCAGGTTGCACTGGAACGTGTCCAAGTAGGTTTAAATATCTCCGGAGAAGGAGATGCCACACCCCAAGGGGGCAGCCTATTCCAGGACTTTTCCCTCACAGGGAAGAAGTAGTCCTTCATGTTCAGATGGAACTTCCAGTAGACAGACTGGAGCCAGGAGCCAGAGAGACAGAGAAGGGTCAGCTTTATTACCAAAGGGCATAGCAAAAGACAGTTACAGTTTCCCTGATTTGTTAAGAGCATCACTAGAGCAAGCTGGAGGAATATTCACCACTGAGAGCATGCCGGCTCTGTAAATTATAGCACATTTCAATGAAAAGGTGCTGAAGGAACTCCTTCAGCCATAGCAACCTTTGTCTTGGAGACCCATTCTCTGTAGGTAAGCAAGCCAAACTGCTCGTCCCCTGGATGAAATCTCTCTCTGAATGAGCTGCGCATCGGCCCAGAGCACAGATGGGTATTTCCGCTTGAGGAACAGATTAACACCCTTCTGTCTGTGACACCCCCCCCTCACTTCTCCACTGGCTGATGTCAGCTGTGAACCGCCACAGAGCAGGACACCTTGTCCGAGTTAATAGCTGGTGTTGTTTTTCAAAGGAAGAAAAAGGTCCATTTTCTCCTAATAACAGCCATTATATTCTTTCCATATCTCTTAGTTTTCAGTGAGGGAGTTAAGTCCAGTTCTCTGTGTTAACAGTTTGATTTTCAGGTTCTCAGATACTGAGAAAAATTTTATTTCTTTAAAATAAATGTTGGCAGGGCAGCAGGGGACTATGGGAACATTTCTGTTGGCCTCCAGTTTTCTTGTTTTTTAAAATAATCAATAATTTGATGAAAAACAGGTCAAATACCTATTGAGAGCTGCTTTTAGTTGCACTGAGGGTGTGCTCTTACCACTGCATGTGTGCTGCTGACCATAATGTAGCATTATACATTAAATGTTTTCTTTAAAATTAATAACAATAATAAAAGCAACTTTAAAAAAAAAAACAGTTCCATAATACGTTCTCAATTAGGTCATCTGTATTCTGTTCTATCTGTTTATAGATGCAAAAGTTCGAGTCATCAAGTTAATACAGGCATATCGCAAATGCATTAAAAAAGCCTCTGTGAGTGAGGGGTGCTGGTGGGGAACTCACCTCACAGATACAGGGCAGGACAGATGTCACCCACCTCAAGAAGGGATGAGCTCTATTTACCTTTCTTTGCCCTTATGTATGACACCAGTACAATCCATCCTTCTATCTTAAATTAAAAAAATGTGCGTTTTTAATTCCTACAGGTTTTAATAGGTGCTTATACAGGCTATAACAACATCCTATTGCACTGCCTCTCAGGTTGCTTAAAATAAGCAAATTTAATGGTGCTGCTAGGAAGTTAATGGACAGTATCTTCATTGATTTATGGATTTATTGAGGTGTGTTCCCCACACCTTCCCAAGAAGCAGCTCTGCCCCGGGGAGCTGAGTTCAGGCCTCTCTAAAGGACAGCTGAGTCAGCAAGCGACAGCACACACTTATTTTGCACCTGTATGTGGTTTACGTGGAGCATCACCTCTCCGTGCTGATTCCCCAAGATGAGGTTTATTTTTCAGACACACAGGCTATTGTCCCTCTCTCTCCAAATCCAATCAATGACTAGTAGTTGTTTTAAAATTACTGCGTAGTTTAAAAGTTTGTATTTAATTATTTATCTGCTTTTAATTGCCAGGAAGCGATGGCTTGGAGCCTGCAATAAACTCAAACTATCCAATTAATTTCCCAACACTTCTGTGTGGCCATGAGGACTGCAAGAATTCAAATGCACAGTGCTATTTTTTAAAAACTCTCTTCCTCTTCTTGTGCTATTTTCTGCTATGACCCCTGCAGTACCTTTGAAATAAAAATAAAATAGATGGATAGAGCAAAGTAAGGATTTGTACAAAAGGAGGAACAGAGCAAAATAAAACATTTATTTCGCAGGACTCTGCTTAGACAGAAAGCATCTTGCATTAGGAAGGGTTTAGGGAGACTCATGTAACCTGTTAGTTACAGCACATTACAAAAAAAAGCAACAGATCTCACTTTGGGTACCGAACTCCAAGGACTGAAGTTCCGAGGGAGCTGTCAAAGTTCACTATCCCCAGAACACCACATAGCATTCCCAATATTATTTGTCTGCTAATTTAGAATAAAGAAAGTATGAGGTAAACATTAAAAATTAAGGCTCAGTAAGATTTGTAAAGCAACTAATTTCTGCCTAACAGTGGAAAACTTAGACCATAACAAAGTGGTGTAATATCCTGAATTCCAGGAGTTTGTAATTAGCCAAGGTCTCAATTCTGTTTTTATTGACTTGGCTAGATCCTGACTTAAATGTAGACAGGATCAACGTGTGATAGAATCATTTCCCTATTTAACTATCTGCTTGCTGCTCATGCGCTTGCTGAGGAAAAGCATGCATTCAAGCACGGAAGAGATCTTTCACTCGGGTACATGCACACATTCCCAAAATCCTGCAAGGTAAGATAAAATTTAAAATTTAAAACCTTATTTTAAATCTGAAGAATAACCAAGCACATCATTCTAATTATATCTCATCCTGTATATCATAAATTCTGTGGCCACATTTTAACTTTTTCTTTAGAAAATTAAACCACTACATACTATATTGCTTCCAAGATGAGAAGGGATGATTACCAATTTCATTGGCAGCTAAAAATCAGCATCTGGTCCATTAGAACTTACCCTACACCTTTGGATTTGCTCCCTTAGTGGGGTTTGGTCTGTTTTAAAGCCATTGGTCAGTGATTGTGCAATCAAGCAGTAAGTTTGCAGAACAAGGTATGCGGTAGTCAAAAATCACTAAGCTCCACCAAGTGGCATAAGAGGGAAGGTGTTACCATAACATCTGTGAGTTGGAAAGGTTTCAAAGCCGATTGCTAGCTCTCATGAGCCAGCCATGACTAAATATGCAGCTCCTTTTGTTCTGTAAGCTGAGAAGGGAAAGCTGCCCTGCAATAATGTTATTATTCATATAACAGTCATCTCAAGATCCTGCAGTACAATTTTACTTGTCCACCCCACAGGTTCAGAGGTTAATTGTGCAAGTGTCACACTTCTGCCTAACATTTTCCTGAAGTGGTGGCTCTAGGAACATCCACATCTGGGACACAAACATCTGGTGTTACTCATTTCTATTCTGGCAGTGTATAAGGTAGGGCATGCTCGGTGTCACTGGCACAGAAAACAAAAAGTTCTGCTGAATCACGAAAGCTCTGAAAGGTTTCCAACAATTAAGTTGACCCATATCCCTATATGAAAACACTAACGAAAATTAGCATAAGAGAGAAAGTAACAAAGGCAAGGGTATACCACAAGCGTGAACTGAGAGTCTTGTTCGTCAAGGGAGGAACGCCTTTGTAAGCCCTCCGCTGTCCCATGCCTTTAGACTGCCTTTCTCACTCTGGTTTTAATAGACAGGTCTTAAACAATGATTAGCTTGAGTCCAAAAACTTGTCTGCTTTTTCTAGCTGTATCAGCTGGTGTGACAAAGGCTATCACCTGCCCTCAGAGAAAAATAAAAAACATCAAGCTCCTTCATTGCACAGAAAAGCAAGGATGTTACTTTTATGTTCATTTAATAACATGTTTAATGTCAAGACACTGCGTTTTCCCCTCTCAGTGAATCATTTAGAACTGCCGGCCTCCCCCAGAGCAGAATTTCCACAGACAGAACAGCAGCTCACTGTGTTCTCGTTGCCACGTGCAAAGAGATTGAGGCTGAACATACTATTGGAAAGCTGCCAGTGCCCTGAGACATGTCACATGGTGATATTAATAATAAAAGTACCTTAAAAATACTCATAATGCTCTTGCCAGTACTGCTAGGGATTTTTTTGTTTTGGTTTGGTTGGCGTTTTTTTTGTTTTTTTAAGGGGACTAGAGTTGTTATATAACATGTTTTAAATTCTGAATTTATCCCAGCAAACAAATCAGATACACTCACCCTTTGCCCAGGTCATGGAGGGAGGGAGAGAGCACACTGGGAGAATAAAAGCAGTAATTTTTCCTTTGCCATGCAATTCCCTGAGCGACTGAGTCAGCGTCAGGGAGAGCACGGCAGCAGCAAGAGGGAGGTGCCGCATCTCTGCTGCGACTGTCGCGCATCTCAGGATGCTGCCTTGCAATCATACCAGTCAATGGGTGTTGGGATGACAGCTCCCTGCAATGCAGGGAGGGAAGGAAAAACTGTCCGGGGGGTGGGAGAGAGAAACCAACAAGAAAAAAAAAGTGAACAAATGCACATGAAAAAAATGTGTATTACCATCTTAAAATATTAGGGGTAGGATCCCTAATAATACTCTAATAAGACTAGAACTGGGTTTGGATGTCTCACTTGAGCAGAGAATTTCATGGCTATTTATTAGCCCCACTATATATATATGGCTATTTATTAGCCCCACTATTTTCTGAAGGTTTCTCTGCCCAGGAAGCAGGTCTTGGACATCAGCAAAAATACTAGAAACTGGACTCAAGATATTTGATGTTTGGGGGGTTTTAAAGGAGCTTTTATGAGCAATAGAGATTTGTACACAGGACTTGGATAAAACGAGAGAACTGAAAGCCAGAAAGCCTATGGCTGACAACACAATAATCTGAAGTAATCTGATTAACTCCACTCCAGATGGCAGCCTGTTGAGTGTTGCCATAAACCAAAGTTATCTTCTAGGCTGGGCTAATGAGACCCTTTTCCAGACATTTCTCCATTCTTACTCCATATAATTTCTTCTCATAATAACAAAGATGGTGATCTTTAGCAGCCTCTTACTAGTTAGATCAGAATAGCTTAAGCTCAGTTAAACCCTGCAAGCTATCTAAAAATAATGTTAGTTTTTAATCTTTGCCCAAGGTATTTTTCTCCCTCTCGGACATTGCTTGTTTAAGTAACATCAGGACTGACACTAAAAGAATTTCCCTAGCACAGAGGAAAAGTTATTACTATGTTCCCAAGGCTTTAAGATAAATGCCTTTTAATATAAAAGTTTCCTAGCAACGTGTGTTCTTAGCCTAGAATATATTCCAAAAGCAATGATGTATCTAGCCTTCTGAACTTGGTGCTGTGCTCTGTTGTCTTCCTTGGCTTAACAACCATAGTATCACAGAACAATAGCCTTCTTTTCCTGGGTTCAGTTTCTCACTGTCTCCCACTTTGGTCTTAATTGTGAAAATATAGATCCACACTTGTGTAGTAATGTGTACTGCCTGCCATTCACCATCATTCTGAGGAAGCGTCTCCTATTTTCTCTCTGAACATCAGTCTCCCAAATATTTCTGGATCTTGTATTACTCAGACTGGACACCCCCACACTAGGGAGCTATTTTGGATGGGTTTGTAAAGCTGTGGATGGTCAAATGTCGCTCCCAGAACACCACTGTTCTTTAGTGGGATTCTTTATGACCAGAAAGAACATCTTCCACAACAGGAGCTATGTCCTTCCAGTATCTGAATGGAGCCTGCAGGAGAGCAGGAGAGGGAGTTTTTGTATTGACAGAACAAGGCATAACAGTTTTAAATTGCAAGAGGGAAGATTTAGATGAGATCCTAGAAAGAAATTCTTTGCTATGAGGGTGGTGAGTCACTGGAACAGGTTGCCCAGAGAAGTTGTGGGTGCCCAATCCCTGGAAATGTTTAAGGCCAGGCTGGATGGGGCTTTGAACAACCTGGTCTGGTGGGAGGTGTCCCTGCCTGTGGCGGGAGTGTTGGAACTCTATGACATTTAAGGTCCCTCCCAACTCTAACGATTCTATGAGTCTATGATTCTATGACACGGGAGGCCATGGATAGGCAGAAATGGTTCTGGGGAATTTTTTAGTTGAGAGGAAAAAAAATCCTACCTCTGAGTTTTTCTTGAAGGAATTGTGCCTAAATGCCTGGTACGTAAAGTGCAGGCAGACGACTGTCTCCATGGCAACCAGAAAAACCTCTAGAAAGAAAAGCAGCATGTACTGATTCTCCAGTGTGACCAGAGGATGCAAGCAGAAAGAGATGTTTAGGGACCTAATGAGAAATTACATCTTATGCGGAAGAGGGTACCATGTCTCAACCACAGACATGGGAGAAGCAGGAAATCTTCTTTGAGTTTGTCTACTAAGCAGGTGCTCCCAATGCTGTAGCAGCTATTAATAAAGGTGGAATATACTCTATGTATTAACCTGCTTTCATTGAGAACGACTGCAATCATCCCCATCCATGTATTATGATATCTCATTGCGGAACAGTCAAAATTGCCTAGAAAAATTCCAACACACAAACTGTGAGAGGAACCCACTGCAGCAGTTTTGAGAAGTGATGCACCTATATGAGGAAGGGGATTTCTTCCTTTGATTAATAAAGATACAGGCCCTTTTTCTTTTATAGGGACAAACATGATGCACCTGTAGCATTAGAGGAAAAGAGCCTTCCTGCTGCACTGAGGGCTTCTGGAGGACAGAAGGGCTGTGCATTCCCCTTTCACCCCTGAAATCCGTCCACCGCCACCACCACTTGGGAGCTATTGGCTTTCCGGACACCAACATCCCTGATGCTGGATGTTAACAATCCAGAAGCGTTCCCACAAGGATTCGTCTGCTGCATATCAGGGGTGTGTCATCCTCTCCCTTTTTCTCCCAGGGGACAGGGCTGCAGAAGATTCTTTATTTATTCTTCAGCCTGTTAATTCTGGGACAAAAAGGGTATTTTTTTGTTCTTGCTATGGAAGGAAAATATTCCGAGAACTTTTGCATTGATAATTGCAGTACATGCAACCAAAGCTCAAACCATATGTTTTCATTTGGCACACTTTTCACACTATCCTCTCTCCTTATCAGCTTCTACATCTAATGAACTTTATTTATAGCTACATGTCTTTCCTCTAATCCTCTATCCCAACGTACAGCTGACAAGCAGCAGTCTGCAAGAACACCTAGGGGAAAATACTAGGCTAAATAAATTGCAGATAGCTCATGGTACAAGGTAATTATTTTCTTTTAGCTGGAGCACACATTTTCTCCACTATTTTGTTGCTTTGCACCTGCTCTTCAAAAGATAACTGTGGTTGTTACAGCTTCTGTCCCGTGCCACGTGCAAAACAAGAAAATGAAATATCCCCCCCCGCCCTGGGGTGCTGCCCTGCCTCGCTTACCAAAGCCACTGTCCTGCAACAGATAGGAAAACTTGGATCCTTTTATGCTCTAAGCATTCCTTTTCTGCCTCTTTAAGTACGCAAGTATATGCAAAATTTAATTCAGACGTGTAAAAGAATTCCTTTGTAAACTTTGACTTCATAAATTGGTAACTGCTTATCACCATTCCGCTCTAGATGCTTACAGTCATCTTCATGCTGTCATAGATTATGTGCTGAGGGTGAGGGACACCAAAAGTCTCTGCCAATTTTCATGCCTCACATAATAAAAAATTGTGCTGAAAGTCCAAGTGTCTCTTTCTGGTCTCAGTTTTGCTGACCAGGTAGTACAATACAGTTTTGCTGACCAAGATTAAGTTTGTACTTAATCTCAGCCTCCTGATCCTGATTTTTTTTTTTTTTGCAGAGATTCTTAGTCTCGCATAGGTTCACATCTTCAGGCTTCATTTGCTATTACTTGTACTCCGTGTTGCTCTAAAAAATCCCTGTGATTAATTTGGGGAGGAAAAACCCAGCAATGTCTCTATTCATAATTTCTTATTTTCTCTACGATTTTACACAATGTTGATAGAAAGTTTTTTGGACCAGCTCTTCTGTGCTGGTTCTCCCCTCCCCAAATTAAACAAGCATTGGCAAAATACTCAGAAAGTCATGAGGGAGCAGAGCTGAGGAATACTATTGCTGCAATGCTCTTGTTCCTGATCTTCCTGAGAGCACCATTTGCTTATTTAAGCAGTCTACATTTTCATTAACAGTCATTGCGGTTATTCCATCCCCAGGGGCTGTAAAACTGTAAATAGCAAAAAAAGAAGAACAAGAAGTCAGTGAAATGGCAGGATATTAAAACGGTCAAAACTAGTACAGAACACCAAAATAATTGCATGGCTGAATTAGGAAGTGGCATTCCAATAACAGCCTCCCAACTCTAAGATAATATCAACATGAAAAACTACTGTGGAATGCTTAATTCAAATAACAGTGAATCTGAAAATAGAACAGCTTAAAAGACATGTTTTGTGCAACACCTTAATTTCAGCTAAATTCTGTGAGCATTTTTGTCCCTTCACTACACATATTAATGATGTTCCATTAAATGAGAACAATGTTGAATTAAGAGAAGCCTCAGTTGTTCATGTTGACCCTCCATTTCCGTTTCCCATGAAATATGCTTTCCTTTGATGTCTACGACCCAAGCTCTGGGAAACTCAGTAAATCTTATCCATCCCACTCAAGTATGAAAATACACCCTTCACCACATCGGTGTAGAATCAATATGTGTTAATGATGGGTGCCACCACAGGGAAAGAGTGAAGGAGGGAGATGTGTAATGGCATACCGGACAGGAGATCGAAGGCTTTGGAGACCATTATTCTGTGAGAGGCTGAGACATTGATTATTTCTAATGATGTGCACGGTATTTGCTGTCCTCAAAAAAGAGGATGGCTTTGGGCATTTAAGACAAACTCAATGATTTCTTCTGTGACTCTCCTGAAAAGTATGCTAGGTCTTCAAAAGCTTCAAATTCTATGATATTTCCATAACTATAAGCATTGTTTTGGATCTAGGATTTGGATCTAAAAACTATATATAACCTTTCAGGTCTTCTGTCAGAACACCATAGATAAAGAGAAATCCATGTTGCCACTGGAGACCAGTGTGAGGATGGATAATGTTTTCTGATACTACCAGCTGACAATGCACTGTAAACACAGTCTTGAAATGAAATAGTGGACATCACCTGAAAAAAAATCTCCTTTTGTCTGGACAAAGCACATTTGTATTAGACAGGGGAATTTGAATTAGACAGGGAAAGGTAGTGTGCAACATTCACAATTAAATACCAAGAAGGAGGTTTTTCAAGGTTCATGAAAGAGGTTTAGATACTATATTTGCAACAAATTCTTTACTATGCGTGTGGTGGAACACTGGAATACGTTTCCCAGGGATGTGGTTGAATCCCCTTCCCTGGAGATATTCAAGGTGAGGCTCAATGAGGCCCTGGGCAACCTGGTCTAGTTCGAAGTGTCCCGGTGACTGCAGGGAGGTTGGGCTAGATAACTTTTGGAGGTCCCTTCCGTCCTCTATGGTTCTATGATTCTATGAAATTTTAAGTATATCACTGGAAAATAATGAGACACCAGTGTAAATACAGTGCATACAGAAAAGGTTCATCTACAATTTTCATCACTTTGATATTTAATAAACCGTAAAGAGGGTGATGATTTCCAGATGGCGAATGTGCCATCCTATGGTAGCCTGGGAACTGAAGAGCTAAGCACTGCACCCCAGCACAGAGTCATCCAAGACCATCTTCCACCAAGCTGATTCCTTACTTTCCCAAGTCCTATTGGACTGATTGGCCAATCAGTCACACTAGTCCATAATATTTAAAGAAATGTATAATAAACAGCCTAAACAACAGATTTCTAGAGGAGATAGAAATTAAAGTCTGACATCCTGCTGAGGAATGGAAAATAATGCAGGAAGTAATCATAGCTTTGAATGAGGATGCTGAGTTTTCATCTAGCCTTCATTTCTTTCTTTAACAGGTGTTTTAGGATGTTTATACCTTGACAATTATAGAAAGCAGAATAACTAATGTTTCTGCTATTCCTATAGGTAAATAGAAATTTTGTAAAATTTTGTGAATTTGTAAATTTTCAATAACTTGCATTTCATAAATGATCGGCTTCATTTTGAATTAGTGTTTTTATTATTATTTGCAGTGCAAAACCCCAAAGGTGATCTTACAAGATGGAAAAGTAGTTAAAACAAGGGGATTTCAGTTCAGGCATCAGAGAGACAGTATAATGCATTTTGGCAGCATTTGACAATTGGGCACAGCATTCTTTACTGCCTTTCTTTGCAACTTTGCACAAACATGGAGAATAAATTCTTTGTACAGATTGGCTGATGTATTGATGTATATCCAGCGTAAAATATTGTAGATAATATTTGCTATAAAGATTAAATCAAAAACAGCAAAACCCCAATTTTATTTTAAAGAAAAAATCCTCATTCCTACCTTTGCGTAATATCAAATTACAGGAGGCTCTTTTGTTATTCATTTTGAGAGGTACAATTGCTCTATATAAGGCAGTAAAATAATAACTTAGTGAGGAATTCTTCAAGCTCTTTCACAGGCACTTAAATCTTCTAAAATGTTTTTCTATTTTTACCAATAGACTCCAACTTCAATAAGTAGTTGAAACTGTATCTGTGTTCAGTAGATTGGACATCCCTGATGTGAACAACAGGGGAAAAAAAAATATACATTTATCCTCAGCACTGGTACCCCGACAGTTGAAGACAACTCTTCCCAATGATTCTGCAGATTTTTACAGCAGAATTAACTATTCAGTGCTAGATTCTGCTATCCGGTACAGAGTTATTTGGTTTAATTAATAAATATAGGAGCATTGAAAAATTCATTGTTTCACAGAATGGTTCGTGTTGGAAAGGAACCTAAAGCCCCTCCCATTACCAGCCTCTGCCCTGGGCAGGGACACCTCCCACCAGACCAGGTTACTCAAAGCCCCATCCAGCCTGGCCTTGAACCCCTCCAGGGACAGGGTTTCCACAGCCTCTCTGGGCAACCTGGGCCAGGGTCTCACCACCCTCACAGCAAAGTTCTTCCCTGCATCTCATTCTCCCCTCTTTCAGTGTCAAACCCTTCCCCCTTGTTATACAACTACATACCCTTGTAAAAGCCCCTTCCTATATCTCCTGTAGCTACTAGAACCCTTTAGCTACTAGAAGGCCATCATAAGGGCTCCCTGGAGTCTTCTCTTCTCGGTCTGTCTCCACTAGAGAGGTGCTCCACACCTTGGAGAATCTTCATGGCCCTTAAATAACCAGTCATTTTCCCGTGTGACCTATATAAATATATCTGAAAGTTTTCTTTTCTACAGGGAACACCCAGAGGAGCTGGGTTTTTCCAGACTGGGGAGCTGTGATGGGCTGATCAAAGAGTGTCACGAGCAGACAACTGATACTTTGCAGCACTTTTATTTTTATCATAAAAGAAAAGCCCCAACAGGTTCTGTCCTTCTAAGGTTATATGGGCAGTTAAAGCAGATAAAGCTCATTCTTCCCAGGCAGTGTGGCATTCAACTGTGGGGAGTCCCACCGCTGGCACTGTGGGTGGTTAGAATACCAAGGAGAGTAATAGTGCCAGAACCAGCAAAACAATAACACAGTGTCTCCAGCACAGGGTGGGACAGAATGACAGAGACAGTAATCCTCTAGTGCAACACCGATGTCCTAAAGGCACACAAGCCGCTTTTATCAACATCCCCTGAAATGCTTTGCTAAGTAATATCGGAGGCAGTTGTACAGTTTCAGCCTTTGTTTTATCAAAGAACAGTATGAGGAAGGCAACCTTGCCAAGCTACCTGCTCAGGGGCCACAACCGGCGCCCCCACATCTACAGCACAGGATGGGAGACAATAACACAAGCAACGATCTTTTGCAATTATATGGCTTTGCTTAATGCCTCTAGCAACAACATAAAATAGCTCTATTTGCTGTTATTTTGTTATAACAGTTTTTCCTCCCAATCTGGAACGAAAAGTATTTTCTCACTTGATTAATGTCCCTCTAGCAAAATGATTTATAAATACACACAGATCAAGTGTTCCTGAAATGTAGAGGGCTTGAGCCTGTCTACCACATATGATTTCATAACCATGAGCATACTGCTTTCCAAGATATAACCATCCTTTTTTCCATTCTTCTGACTCAAAATAGGCCTGTGTTAGATCCTCTCATAAACACCATATGGTGCCTGGAAAAACTTTCCTATATTTTCAGTTCCCCGTGGCCTGCTCTAGATTTAAGCAACAGAGTTCTGAGGCTAACAATCATTTATGCCAGCTCAAACAAATTTTAGAGGTGCTGTTTTTTTTTTACTTCTTTTCTAGCACTCAGTAGTACATTTGTCCAGAAAACATGCAGTATATCAAGGCATGTCACTCCTCACTGAAACTGTGTGTTGCCTTTCTGAGACATCAGCTTTTATGTCTTTTGATTTAAACTGCTTGATCTTGCAATAAAAGGACACGAAAGCACGAGATTTCTCTTCCATTCTCCAAGCACATCCATTATTTCCCCTCTTACCCATATACTCCCTTCTCAACCTTTGTCTGGGTTATCTCTTACCTACTGTTATCACTACCTTTTATTTTGAAAATCCTTTGCAAAACAAAATCAAACCTTCAGGTGAGGGTGCCATGCAAATTTCAAATAGCACATGATTACTTTTGCAGTAGTATTTATCTAGAGCATAATCCATCTTCTCACACTGTAAGATATGGGCAATGCCACATTCTGATCAGCTTTCTTTAATGTTAGCCTGGTAAACTTTACAGGTATTTTAAGTTTCTTTTCCATTGTGGGTTGTTTGTATTAAGCCTGAATTATACCTGCATTGTGCCTAAGGTTGGTTAGGTTTATCTGGAATCTTTAGTATTTATCCTTTAAAGGAAATTTCTTCTTGAAACTGTAAGATATGAGACATTCACATTTATTTCCTTGTCCTCTTTTTTTAATGGCTTCTGTAATTACTCCTGTTCCAGAGACTAGGGTAATCAGTAAGAAGTCTTATAAGATTCTTCTGTGCTGAGGTGTAACTATAATGAATATCCCCTTCTTCTAAAGGCATTTTAGGACAGCTAGAGGTATGTGAATTGATCTGAAGAAATTATCACCTAATCACACAAGTCACCTTCCTTAAACCAGTGAAAAGTCAAGGACATGCTTCAAATTGTGCAAGCAGTTTTGGGGAGATTTCTGCCCAACTTGTCATCTTAGGTGTCTCAAGGGGTGAGACCTTCCATTAGAAGAGCAAAAGAAATGGGTAAGGAGCCATATTAGCTAGCTATCTCTAAGTTACTGCACCATGATGCTGGCCATGACTGATATTGCTTTAAATGGTAGCTATGCTTGTTTGTACTGTATTAGTAACACAAAAAGGAAAAGAAAAAAGCTTTTGCATCATAAATCCTGAGGCATCGTAATTTAATAGCATTCATTCAAGTCAGAATGTATTTGAACAAGCCATCAGTGACTTCAGAAGTTGCATTTTCCAAATAAAATAAGACCCCATCCAGCCTTAGTAAAAGATGTCTCTTTAAGAATCTACAAGGCATTAATTGAACTAGGGAAGATTTTAATGCACTGTCTCACCACCTTCACACCAAAGAAGTCCTTACCAATATCTCATCTCAATCTCTCCTTGTTCAGTTTAAAACCATCACTTCTCATCCTATTGCTCCACTCCTTGACAAAGAGTCCCTCTCCAGGTCTCCTGGAACTCCCTTCGGACCCTGGAGAGCTGTTCTAAGGTGCACCCAGAGCCTTCTCCAGGCTGAACAGCCGCAGCTCTCTCAGCCTGTCTTCGTTGGAGAGGTGCTCCAGCGCTCTGATTATCAACAGAACAATGTGCCCGACCCGTTCCAACAGGTCCATGTCCTTCCTGTGCTGAGGACTCCGTAGCTGGACAGAATGCTAGGTGGCGTCTCATGAGAGCAGAGTTGGGGGGGTAGAATCGTTTCCTATGGCCTGCTGGGCACAAATTCCTTTGATGCAGCTTAGTATAGAGTTGGCTTTCTGCACTGCCATTGGGCACAGCTGGCTCCTGTTGACCATCCACAAGGACATCCAAGTCCTTCTCAGGACCCTCACTTGGCTTGGTTGACACACAACTTGTCATAGGCAAACCTGCTGAGATTCCACTCTGCCTGTGATAAAGATGTTAAACAGCACTTGCCGGTCAAGCAAAGAAAAAAAAAGACAACTGTAGTAGCAGCCATAAAAAAGCACTTCAAGAGAGACCATCTACTCCTAGGCGACAAACCCTACCTACAAAGGCAAGAGATGCTGAGAGAAAGATGAATATGCCTTATATTTAAGTGATGTATGAAATCCATCAACCTGGGTCACTTGTGAACAGCCTTGCACCCCAGCAATGTTGGTTGTGCTGTTATTCTGCTGCTATTCTTATAGCAGTCAGCGGAAGTACTTTGAATAAAAGTAGATTTGAACAGGCCATTTTAACCACAGCACACTTGTCTGCACCTATACGAGATCGTTGGGAATTCTGGGCACCATAGCGTATCATATATTCAGCTATGGAGGTGGCGTTACGCCATGTGCTGCAAGTTTACAAGAAAAAGCGCTATTTCATACATGTGATTGATACTACAAATATATAGCACAGCAGCATAGCCTAGATTTTCTTTTTTTCCCAGCTCCTAACAGTGGGATAGAAGAGGTAGAAATGGCATGCATTGGGAAGGTGGAAGAAAGGTTCACAAGCCCTAATAGCTACAGGAAACAGATGTCCAGATGCCTCCCTGTGAAGTCCTGATGCTGCACTCTTACATTGTGCAGAGTTACTGCATTACAGCTCATGAAGCCACACACAAAAGGAAATGCTACAAGGCTAAAATCAGGCGACGAGGAGCAAAAGTGCTTCTCATGAAAGACGCTGCTTATAACAAAACAGTGATGCAGGAGGCCGTACACCTGCCTGGTGCAGACATGGCTTTGGATAGTGCACTATACAAAGTGGTTAAAGCTTCAGGGTATTTACATGTACCCAATGCATTCATCTCATATGCAGGTTGATTCTATAGACAGTAAAGCCAGCAACATCGCGTTGGATGGCAGAAACTGATCTTGCTTTGATGGCCTTGTTGCTCTGGAAACTTTGGCCACAATCTCTTCTCTCCTCTCAAATTGCCTAAAAGACAAGCACAGATTATATTCTCTGTAATATTACAGCCTTCGAGGTTGGTTTACCCCACACATTCCCTTCGTGTCAACTCAGTGCCAGATTGCTTGTATCCCTGCTGATGCAAGGTTTCTGCTGGGGGTTATTTTGCTATGTAAAGCTGTCTGATGCAATCCGTTGTAAACTTAAATCAAGATTTATCCTACAGGCTGTGCAATGAGTCTCCTTCATACTGAAAAAATTTCTCTGGATTATATCTTTTTCTTACCATCTATGTTTCGCATTTACTCTTTCATAGATATCATCTACCTGCTCAGGCACAGAAAAGCAATGCTCTATTACCATAATAACAAATAAAATTCTCTACTTCCATATTGCAAGATTAGAATGGGAAGTCATATAACGTGCTGTACCTGTAGTCCGAGAACCATTTTGCAGCAGAGAACCTACTCTATTGTGTAAAAACAGATATGCCCATGGGCTGAAAGGAGGTTTCCCGTGCAACTTCCTGCTCAAAGCAATGTCAGCATTGATTTCAAATGAGACTCCTCTGGGCAGTACTCAGACATCTCCACGGACAGAGATTATAAAACCTCTCTGGGTCCTTATTCCAGTGTTAATTAAACACAACATGAAAAATAATTCCCTTGCATATAACAAGAACATCCTTTTTATGACGATGTCCTCTCATTTTCGCATCAAGCCCCAAAGGGAAGTTTTTTCTATTAACCACAACATAAGAAGGAGTTCTGTTATGTTCTCCTCTCTCTTCCATGCAGAAAAAGCCTTACTGCCTCAGCCTCCCTTCATAGATCACGTGCCACAGCTCCTTCATCATCTTAGGTGCCCTTCACTAAACTTATCCAAGTTTATCAACATCAGAGGAGGCCAAAACAGGATGCAGAACTCCCTAAGTAGTCTAACAATCATAGAGTAATAGAATGGTTAAAGTTGGAAGGGACCATAAAAATCATCCAGTTTACACTCCCTGCCATGGGCAGGGACACCTCCCACCAGAACAAATTTCTCCAAGCCCCATCCAGCCTGGCCTTGAACCCCTCCAGGGATGGGTAGCCATAGCTTCTCTGGGCAACGTGGGCCACTGTCTCACCATCTTCACACCAAAGAAGTTCTTTGCTAGAGCTCATCTCAGTATCCCCTTTTTCTGTTTAAAACTATCACCCCTCATCCTATTGCTCCACTCTGGAGGGACTCCACAAAGAGTCCCTCTCCAGCTCTCCTGGAGCTCCCTTTCAGATAATAGAAGGTCTCCCTGGAGACTTCTCTTCTCTAGGCTTAGCAGCCCCAACGCTCTCAGCTTATCTTCATAGGAGAGCATCTGAGCAACTTCATGGCCCTCTGCTGGAGCCATTCCAACAGGTCCATGACCTTCCTGTGCTGAGGACTCCAGCCCTGGACACAGTGCTCCAGGTAAGATTCTCACGAGTGCAGAGCAGAGGGAAAGGATGACTTCCCGTGAGCTGCTGGTCACGCTGCTTTTGATGCAGCCTAGAATACAGTCGGCTTTCTGAGTTGCCAGTGCAAACTACTAGCTCATGCTGACCTTCTTATCCACAAGTATTCGTGCTAAGGAAAAAACCAAACACAAACACTTTCTCTGATCCTATATGTGCTAAAAGGTGCTATGCCTATAGCACCTTTTGAAAGAAGCCACCACATTGCTTGTCTTCTTTGGTACCAAGCTGTAATGCTGACGAATTCTAACTTGGTCAGGACAAGAAACTCAGTCCTCAACCTGCACTGTTACAGAGGGTTATTCTATCCCAGAGGCATATAGTTTGCATTTGTCACTGCTGGATTCACGAATTTCCCCATGGCCCTTCCTTCTGGCCTGCCTATTTCTCCCTGAAGGTGGCCCTGCCCTTAAGCACAAAAATTGCACTGCCTTGTTTGGTGTCATCCGCAAATGAGATGAAGGTGCATTTCACCTCCTCTAGGTTATTGATGGATTTACTAAACTGGAAAGGTCCCAGCACAAATCTGTGAGGAACTCCACTTCTTACCTGCCTCCAGGTTGAGCATGAAGAGTTTTTTGAGCTCAGAGAGCTAGCCAGTATTTCACTTACGCATAAGTTTAGGGTATTGCTATATCATAACTAGACTATACTCGAGAATATAGGAGTAAGGAGACATACATAAAATGTATTCAAGTAAAACAGCTGGGGACAACACTTGTATAACTATGCTACAGATAAGCGAGCATGTATGTGTTTTTGCATATAAGAATAGAAACGGGAGAAGCTGTAAATGGAGTCATTTACCCACATACAGAACTTTAGTGCAGAGCTGTGCAATGTCCCCTTCCAGGGCAGCCTGGCCGCTCTGCCCGTACCTGAGGACAATCCGATGGGTGAGAGGAAGGGACATGGAGGGGACTTAGCTGCAGAGGCAAAGCTGTGGAGAGATGCCCTCCCCTTCTACATCCTGGGACACAGATCAAGTCTTTAATCACCCCAAAAGAAAGCTTGTAAAGCGGGAAAAAGCAGCAGTAGTCCCAAGACATCTAGTCACCAGGCAAAAACTGCTCACAAGGCATGAACTCACACATAATCCCTCTTTACAAAAGGTTCCCTGTGGCCTATTTTGCCCAGCTGCTGAGAGCCGTTTGGAGAAAGTTTTACACAAACACATATGACATATTTTTATAAATAGGTAATAATATTTCCATTGCCCCGAATACCTTAATTTTGTTGCACAATAATCTAGTCCCTCCTTAGCTGCATGCGAGAAACAGCCTGAGTAACATAAATGCTGAAGCCTTCTCTATAGACCATCCTAGAGATATCTGAATTAATATGAACTATGTTATTATGGGCGGTGAATTTTGTCTTCAATTGCTTTATTTATTTTCATGTACATAATAACTAATGTTCACAATTATTACCGTTAATTTTCTACCTAAATAAAATATCTCCCCTTCTGCCCACTTATGTGAGATATCAAGCATAGAACAGCAAGGAATGAACCACCTATTATTGAGGAATAAGACACTGCTTGTAGAGCGTTGTCTTGCCATTAGCCAAATTTATGAAAATCAGACAGGCAGAAGGCACATCCTTCCCCAGAAAGAAAGGCAAGGAAGAGATAAGGAATTTTATGAGTTTAGAATGTACTAAACTGTTTTAATGAAGTATTAATAATAAAACTAAAATATATAAAAAAATAATGCGATAGATACAATATATACATAACTGCATCAAGCATGAGAATCACGTTGCCAGCAAGCATTGGGAAAAGTCCCAGAATGGCCTCGGCGATAAACAAGGAGCTGGATTCCAGATCTGGAGTCAAGAACATTTGGATCAGGGTCAAAGGCAAAGCGACAGGCTCGTCCTTGGATGTTGGCCATTGAAGAAAAAGAGCTGAGTCTTTGATCCCTCAGCTTTTATACAGAGAGTGATGTGTATGGGATGGAATAGCCCTGTTTTAGGTCCCCTGTCCTGTCTACTCCTTCCCACAGGGGTGACCCCTGGACACTTTTCTACTTCCCAGCCTGCAACAGGACAAAAAAATGGTATTCTCTGCCCTTGGTTTGTCTAGCAATAAGCATAAGAAAGAGGCTCTCTGCTTCATCCCTTGGTGTAATCAGGTCTCATCGCTGTGAGTGAAGAGTTTCTGAAAAATATGCTTCTAAAGTCAGAGTGCAGTCAGTTAGAAGAGGTCCAGCTAAAAAACAAATTTACAAAACAGAAAATTGCTTTGTTTTACCTCAAAACAGGACAAATATTCAGTATGTGACCACATATCATCCACATATCAAATCTCCTGTACAGAGAAGAAAAATTTGTCACAAAGCGTGCGAAAGTTTTACCCTCCTCTTACTACTCTTTTTACTAGGAAGGATTTGGAAAACACAGGCACACAACGCTCACAATCTTAGAAGGTGTCCTAGTTATACTTCAGATATTTGGATTTTTTTTTTATTTCCCTTGGTCTGAGGGTTAAAATCCCTCGTTTGAAATTCTAGCTCTAGTAAGGCCAAGAGTTAAGGCCAGCTTTAAGATTTTTACCATGTCTCTCTTCTTGCTGAGAAAAAAGAAACAAATCAAAAATCACTTGACATTCAACCACTGAACAGGTCTCTATCGAAGCTGCATTTACAGGGAGAGAAAAATTTGGCACAGAAAATTTTTTTGTTACCTTGAGTGACAAGAAGCTAGCATAGAGAGTACACCAGGGAAAAATTGACCTGGGCTCTGTCCGATGGGGCTTGAACATGGGGTACCCAGCATCTAAAGGGTCCTAAGATTTACTTGCTGTCTATGCTCTTGTTACTCTATCTTATTAAAGCAATTCTCTTATCAAGCCATTTGTTATCAGTCCTTTCTTGCTGAGGTCCCAGAAGTGCCCCACTCTGGCTCTCATTTCACCACTATTACCTGCCATAACAGAGCAATAACCAGTACAGAGCAATAACCAGTACAGGTAAAGAATCAGCTACTTCCAGTTGTGTTGGATCATCTTACGTGTTTATTCAGTCACTATAAATATTTACCATACAAAGCTTGCTACAGAATCCAGTTTTTAATTTTCTGACATTTACAGTGGTTTTATGATTCCACAGGCTAATATAGGATGTGGTAGTGTTTACTGGCAAAAACTGTCTCTTAAGTGATGACCAACGCACCTAAAGGCTTTAATTTATTTATATGACTGAACAAAGGGCTTATGCCCAACCTTTTGCTCTCATATGGCCAAATGTTATCTTTATATTTTAATTGACAATGTGGGATATCTGGAGAGCATCCAGTCCAATCCCCTGCCAGAGCAGGTCCACCCAGACCAGCTCACACAGGAATGTGTTGAGGCGGGGTTTGAAGGTCTCTAGAGACGGAGAGTCCACCACCTCTCTGGGCAGCCTTTTCCAGGGCTCTGCCACCCTCAAAGTGAAGAAGTTCCTCCTCATGTTTAGATGGAACTTTCCATGTTCAGGTTTCTGCCCATTCCGTATTGTCCTGTCACTGGACACCACTGAAAAACAAGTGGCCCCAACTACCTTAACCCCCACCCCTCCTAAAAAAAAAAAGCCACTAACAAAACAAAAACCTCACAGCAACAGATTTTAAAGTTGCTCTTTTTCAATCAGATTGTGAAGGCAGATGGCACATTTGATACAGGCTGTACATTTTTATTCTGGAAGCAGCTTTCCCTCCTGCTAGTGTATTTTATTACTACAAAGAGACCAAATAGAGAAATCCACATTTATAGGATGCTTGTAAATTACAATGAGACCTAGAAGGGCTGAAGTAGGCGAGGCAACTGGAGGGTACGGCAAAAAAGATAAAACATGAAAAATACACACCAGGTAGCAAACACAGTTTTTTAAAATTTATTTAAAAGAATCCTTTTCATTTTATATCTTTTGCTGCAGTCTTGGTTCACGTTCAATGCTCTCAGCAAAAACACCCTGCAGGATTTCCTTCAACTTCAGCAAAATCTGGATCAGCTCATAGAAACACAGGTTCTCTTCCATTATCATGAGATACTAGCAAGACGCTCATTCATTCACCTGCTACTTGGAAAGCATGTTGGTAGCAGCTCCCTACCCATGGGTTATTTCACTTTAAAAATAAAAAGTCTCTTTAAAGATGCATGAGAATGATTGCTCCACTTCAGTGGGATTGCATTAGGAGATCCAGGAACATTGTCCGGCAAACAGAATACACAGCTGTTTTCTGTATTGCAGTATTATGTAGTGAGGATATAAATATTGGCTAGGGGAGACAGTTAATGTCTCTCTGCTTGGTACGGCTCAGTATTAATATAGTATTTAGTATTTATATAGTATTTAGTATTTATATAGTATTTATATAGTGGGATGATACATAGTTGTGTGCCTGGTTGTCCTCAAGTCACTGGCACCATAAAACAATAGTCAAGTGAGACACAGGGTTATTAAAGTTAAATACGTCTGCACTTACTCAGAACTTTTTCTTTTGCTTAGTGGTTTGTCTTTCTAGTAATGCACAACTGCAATTCACAGCAAATTTAGGCTAAATTATGTTTACAGAGAATGACTCAAGATAACCTTACACTTACAAAGCGAAGCAATTTATAGCTCTAATCCTGAAGAGATACTCAGATAGAATACATTTAAATCTTATTTTTCTTGAATTCAATCTCTGGCTCTACAGTGCTCTAACAAGAAAACCTATTTAAAAGACTACTAGAATCTAGTATTCGTTTACACTACTTTGAGAGACTAACCCAAGGTATCCTCAAATATACAGCCTACAAGCCTGGTTTACCGTTATGAAGAAACCTTTTTTATCCTTTGAGTAATTTGTGAATACCGGTTTCATCATACTCTCAATTTCTGGCTTGCAGCTTACCCTGGAAACACTGAGGGCAGCCCTCAGTTTCCAGTGCAGACCAGATTCTCGGGCAGCGATACAGAGGTATTAAATGGCCTTTATGTACAAGCACCTTATTGTCCTCCTTATCCACAGGCCACCTAGGTGACAGCAGGAAAGGTCCCACAAGACAGAACTCGCACACGCTGCTCACTGCGCCCCCCCTCGGGGATACACTCTGCTCCCAGGGCTGGGGATGCAGGAGAGGCCGCAGCTCCCACGGCACTTTCCCAAAGCCACCAGTTTCCCACACCTCAGGACCCAAAGGAATTACTCACAGAAGCACTTCCATAACTGTTTCCAGCTGCTTAACCAGGGTTTGACTCCCGATGCCATTTGGTTCCTTCCTCCAATTACTTGAGAGCTTTAAGAGCTATTTGTGTCAGAATTCTGTGAAAAAAGTAAGTCAAACGAATTAGCCATATGCAAATTGTTTCAAAAAATCAAAACAGGTTAATGACCAGCGCCATGCTTTAGTCAAGTTTTGTTGTTTTGGCCCTATGGGGCTCTGCTTTTTTCATGTCTTATGTAACTCTCCTTAATTTTACTTTCCATTTATTTCCTAAATGGACAGTAATACTGTCTGCAGTTAGCTACACCACAAAAGAGAAGCAAATAATTTCTTGGGATCAGCATGGTAATATAAGCACATTTTCTGTATCCTGAACAGCATTGGGGCAAATTTATTCACACCTCTGATCAAAGATGCCCTTTTCTTTCTGCTTATTTATTTATTTNAAAAAAAAAAAAAAAAAAAAAAACTGACAGATAATCTTTGTGTATACTTATTGGATTAAATGTCATTTAATGAAATGGAGCTGTTTGAATAAGAACAATAAAAGCCCAGAAGCTGGTTTCCCATTGCTGTTTTCCTCCAATTTCCTCATGACCACCTGGTGTCAGGGTGTTGCAGGTGTGGGAAGGATTAAAATTGTGAACTCACCTTCACACTTTGCCATAAGGTTACCAAAGAATATTTAGTTCTTGGAAAAACCACTTTGAGATTACATTCGTCCCACCACTCTCAATGAAAATGGACATATCTCATTTACTTTCCTTAATTGTTTTGTTGTTCTGGTAGAACAGAACAAGATGGATGTACTAGCTCATTCACACAGCTATTATATTTTATCATATTATATAGTGGCTTTTAAGCCTGCACCAAAATAAGAAAATGTAGTTGGATATGTCTAATCTGAAAAACAGTTCAGAACATTTTAAAATGTAGTGCTTTTTGGAACCAGGATGTTAAAGTCCACCTTGGGTCTGAATCACTTGAGTTTTGATAGCGCGCATAGATCTGATAAAGGTCTCAAAGCTGAAGCTGTCCTTTTATTTTATTTATACCTTTAGACAAAAAAATTGTTAGGCACATATGTGTAGTCAGAAAGTGGTATCCCTCAAATGGGTGTGAATTTGAATCCTTAGTTTTCCTACAATATTTCCAGTCACTTGGTTTGGAAAACAGCACCAGTTCTAAGCACTTACTTTCCATCCTCATGCTAGCTTTGCTGGGGTTTAGTGCTGTGCATTAAGTAGGTAAGTGACAGATCAGTAGCAATTGCGTACATTACAGCAGGTTTTTTTCCTCACATTCTTGCATTTATGCTGACAGCAGTTGTTTAAGAAGCTATATAACCTGAGCAATAAATTTCACTTCCCGTAGAGCCTGCACTATCACGGAAGAATTTCGTGAGCACATTCGCAATTCAGATTGTCCAGTGTGTTGGTAGAAGCCTCCATTATTCTTGCAAGCTACCACTAGGGTTTTTCTTCTGAAATTAAACCCAAGTGCCTAGAAATGCAGCACGCAGCAATACGCAAACCACAGGTGCCCTGGCCCCAGCATTAGAAGGTTTCATGTCTCCCAGTCATCTATTACCTCTTGTTTATGTATCAGTCCTGCTGAAAAGCTATGCCAGAGAGAAAGATAAATTCATATCTCACTCCTCCTGTCTGCTCAGGAAGTCAGAAAAATGATTTGGTGATGCTCAAGAAAGAAATCCTCATAAGAGAAAAATTATTTCCCTTTTTACTCTAACCCTTCCACGATCCATCATGCTGAGTGGTAGATTTACATCTTCACTGTTAGATCACACGGCAACTAGCAGTGTTACAGAAGCGATTCAGTTATAGTCCTACAACACAGTTCTAGACCAAAAGAGGATGCAAAGCACAGGCCTCTGCAGAAGACAGCACCTGGATCCTCTTCCACACAGGGACATAGCCAGTGCTTAGTCACTTGAAGGTTCCTTAGGAAGCAGGTCATGTACAAACTTAGATTTAGCAACACTTTGGCCTGAAGTAACTGATCCCAAAGTAAATCTAGAGATTTAGTGTTCAGTATCTGGTCTATCAAAATAGGATTTGAGGTAGCAGGCATGCTAGATTGCCTCTGGGGACGAACTCTCGTTAATGCTCACAAATGGTTTGAACCAACAATTCTTTGTCCTTCTGTCCTCAGACAGTGTAAGAAGTTGCTCAATTTCATTTAAGATCAATAACCTAGACACCAGAATGCCTTTTTTCTCCCACACAGATGGGTGAAATTCTTCATTCTGAAATAAAGACACAAGAGTCTTCACTGTTTGAACTGCAGCAGTGTAGTTGTTAGAGTCCTCAGCTACGTTCGGCTCCTTTCCAGTAAGGGAGGTTCAGACCCGCACCCAAGGACTGTACAGGCGGCTTTCACACCACGCAAGCTGGGGTGCTCAGCACCTCTCATGGTGATGCTGTGCCACCACTACTGGAAAAACTTGCTGGACCGGAGAAAATGTGATTTGTGCTTAGATTTCTCTGTGCTCCCCAAAGCACCCACTGGGAGCTCTATGTTGGGCTTACACCTTGGACCTCCACTTCTTGTTATAACTCCAAACTTTTCTCTAGAGCAAGCAACTGGCCTCCTCTAAGGACCACATTTTAAAGTAAATCGGCACTTTACACCTGCACTTGTGACCTGCACCAGTCTTTTTAATACGAACCCCACATGCTCTGGGGGAGATGGGGACCAGATATCCACCTTCAGAGCACTTGGGGAGATGAACCTTTAGATTTCGGTCCTGATTCAGCATTAAGATGCTCAGTGCGAGCAGTTCTTGGTTTTAGATGGAAAGAAAAATATTGGTTTTAATTTCCAAATAGACAGGAATTTTTAATATCTTATTTTTGGATCTAAACCTCCTCTGTGTATGTCCCTTTTGAAATATTGTTTATTGGTTTCATTTAATTTTCTCTGTATTTCAGTTTTCAACACTGGTCTGATGCTCAGCTTCTTCACATGAGTGGTGCGAGCATGAAACAGAGATGTTTCCAGTGCAGTTTAGCAGATGGCAAAAATGACACAGCAAAGTTTAAAAATTAAAATGCGCATCTTAGTGGGGCAGTTATCCTGAATGCACACAGGTAACCTCTGCAGAAAGCTTACAACTAAAGCAGATAACAACCAATTATAGAAAATACAACACAAAGCTGTTTTGTTGTCTGTAGGCTATGTGACTGACATTACAATACTCTTGATAGCTTTTTCTTAATTTATCACCTATTAATGACTTACAGTTTAACACTCTGATTATTATATTTTAAGTCAGCAATGATCTTACCTAGCGCAGCCATCAAGATTTAATTAGATAATACAAGAGGCACTTATCAAATGAAAGAAAAAAGCCAACAACAGGAAATCATTGCAAGTGTAGGCACCTAATGGGGTGAAAACATGGCAATACAATGCTAGTAAATTGGCTATACTGGAAATTCTTTTCATATACCCCATCGAATAGTCAGTTAATAGAAGAAATAAAAAACCAGATGGCGCTGCTTTCTTTAGGTCTAAAGAACGGATCGCTTAAATATATAGGTACGCCTGAAGAGAGGAACCGAAAGAAAAAAAACATTTCCAAAGTATTTCTGAGAGTCTGCCAGTTAAAGCACGATTCTGTGTTTCTACAGACAGCAAATAGCACTCAGGCTATCTGCTGAGGAGAATGAAGATCAGAGGTGGAATGAAAGCATCTACACATTTTGCTGAAGGCACTCAGCATTTTCAGGTCTAAGCCAATTAAAATATTAATGATTCCAGTCCAGTCTAGTCTATATTTTGTTGTTTACAACATACAAGAGCTGTTCAGTATCTTCAATATTGGTTATATATATCAATATTGGTAGGACTTAAACAAAACCGTCTCTCTAAAATGTATGCTTTTGTTCAGCCACAAGCTACTGGGCAAACTGTAAGTGCTGCTGAGGGAAATTCAAGCAGCAAAATGGTGATTGCTGGCCATGAAATATACATTTGAAATGGAATTGCCTCTTGTTGATTTAAACTGTGTCTTAGTAATGAACAGCAATCAAATTGTGCAGGTATCATTTTAAATTACCCAAACCTAAGTATTTCACAAGCTTTCCCCAAACAAACAGAGAATTATACTGTCAATTTCGTGGCCTTCTGTCGTGGTTTCAGTCAAATTTACCAAAACCAGATTGACAGGTGACTCTTCCTCCCACCCAAAAAATAAAGGAGAGGAAGATATTAAAGAGATTTAGGAGTTTAGAATGAACTAGACTACTTTAATGAAGTATTAATACTAAAATTAAACTAAGAGAAAAGTGATGAAATAGATACAGTATATACAAAACCGTATCAAGCTCCCAGGATGATGACCATATCACTAGCAGACATCAGAAAAAGTCTCATACTGGACTTGGTGATTGTCAGGAGCTGGATTCCAGCTCTGGAGTCAGAAACACTCAGATGGGGGGTCCTCCTTGGACTTTGGCCATCAAAGAAAGAGTTGGAACTTTGATCCTTCAGATTTTATACTGAGCATGATGTGGGTGGGACAAAATACCATTGGTATTGAAAATTGGTTCGTCATACGTCAAACCAGCACACTTTCCATGAATCTTCTGCCCATGAACCTGGCAAAAACACAACAGGAAAGGGATGCAAATGGATATTTGTAAATTTATATATTGGAATATTATCATGAGAAAGAAACTCCAAAAATATGCTTACAGGCTGATGAGCCCACCAAGCAGACAGAGCCAGGCTCTTGCTTCACGGTGATGGCCTTTGGGAGGATGAGAGATAATAGTTGAAACAATTACTTGATTCAGACTGGGAAGTATAGAAGTATCTATACAAGCCTTGTAACAGGTTGCACAGAGTGTCCAACTATGGAGGTTTTTCAAAAAGGTTTGGAAACCAGTCTAAAGTATACCCTCTAGAGTATACCTCCAAAGTCTGAGGTCTAACCTTACAGGTGATCTTCCTTAGAGCAAAAGGTCAGGCTAGTCGATATCCTGAAGTTTTTTCAACCTGAATTATAGCAAGAATCTGAGAACATATACGTTTCAGAAATTCTGGGCAAAAAAACCCAACTACTACTGGGAAATGAAAACAGCCTCACAACTTGCACACCCAACATATGGTCTCCTTTGTTGCATACACAATAAGCCTAATTTGCAGTATATAAGCATATACTTGAACTCAGCCTCGGGAGACCCCAAGCAGACCCCAAGTCCAAGCAGACCCCAGCAGGTGAAGGCCCCACAGCCGGTGACCCCTGTGCACACTTACAATCCTACCACTATACAGGCACTCCACAAACCAGCTGGCTGCGAGAGTCTCTAGTATCTAGCAAGGGCCCTTTGTCTTTTAAAAGCCAGTAAAACTGATAAAATATATAACGAACAGGGATGGGCTGGACCTTGGCAATGGAGTCTCCTTTCCTGTCCTTGATTTTTTTCCCCTGGCCTGTGTCAGGGGAGGTGTTCGGGTCCTCAAGAACCTCCCACAGCTCTGCCACCCGTGGTGCTTGCTGCTCTCCCTTGTGGGAACATCTTTCCTCCCTCCTTCTCTCCTCTCCCCATACATCTTGTGAGCTGGATACTACTCCTAAAAACATGAGTCTGTGACACAAAAGAACCCTTTGAACAGCTTTTATTTTCTTTTTTTAACTGCATTTCAATAACACATATTGTTCCCTGAATTACACTTTGGAGTAATTCCATATACAGAGGCCTTTTCATTAAATGGATTATTCCTTTTTTGAATCAGACTTGAATCAGACTTTGCTAATGATAGCTCTTGGGCCTGATTCCTCTCTTATTTACCCCATTGTTGACCAGCAAGGTCTGGACATACAATGCAGACTGAAACCAGTACAAGGACCAGGCTTTTTAAACAAGTGCATTATTTACTCATATTTACAGAATCACAAAATCATCAAGGTTTGAAAGGACCTCTGAGATCACTGAGTCCAATGATACACAAAAATACAACCCACTCCCTACAATCTCAGCCACTAGATGGTAACTCAACCATCTCCCTGGGTACTGACTGACCACTCTTGCAGTCAAATAATTCTTCCTAATATCTAATCTGACCCTTCCATGCTGCAACTGGTCCTGTCATTGTTCCCTTGGGACAAGAGACCAAACCCACCTCTCTGCACCCTCCTTTCAGGTAGCTGTAGAGGGCAAGGAGGTCTCCCCTCAGCCTCCTCTCCTCCAAACAAAACATGCCCGGTTCCCTCAGCCTCTCCTCAGAGGACTTGTTCTCTAGATCCCTCACCAGCTGTTGGATCTCCTCTGGATGCACTCCAGCACCTCAGTGTCCTTCGTGTAGCGAGGGGCCCAGAACTGAACACAATACTCAAGGTGAGGCCTTGCCAGTGCCCAGGACAGAGGCACCATCACATCCCTCCTCCTGCTAGACACACTGTTCCTGATAAAAGCCAGGGTGCTGTTGGCCTTCTTGGCCACATGGACACACTGCTGGCTCTTATTAAGTCATCTATACACAAACTCCCCGAGATCCTTTTCTGCTGGGCCTCTCCAGCCACTCTTTCCCACTCTGGGGTTGTTGTGACCGAAATGCAGGACCCGGCACTTGACCTCATTGAACCTTATACAATTGTTGTTGGCCCATTGAACCAACATGTCCAGGTCCCTCTGTAGAGCTTTTCTACCCTCAAGCAGATAAACACTCCCACCTAGTTTGGTGTCATCTGTGAATTTATTGACATTGCACTCAATCCCCTCCTCCAGATCATTGATAAAGTTATTAAACAAGACTGCCCCCAAAACTGAGCCCCGAGGGACACCACTGGTGACTACATGCCAGCAAGATTTCATCCCATTAAGCACAACTCTCTCACGGCCATCCAGCCAAATAACCTCATGGAGCTTTCTCTTCTAGAACACTGCAACACCTCTGCTGCTAACACCTGGAGCATAGACTAGACTTGCTTTTTCTTTAAACTCATTGTTCTGGAATGTGTTACTGATAATATGTCCTCTCTGACCTATCACTGAGTATACATTTGATGAAAACACTTAAAATTAAACTGTAAAAAATAATTTTTCCCAGACTTTGCATATAGGCCTTTCTAAATCATTCTCTACCTACTTCATGTAATAAAGTCTATAAAAAGAATTTAATGAAGAAGAAGATTCTGTGGCTAGAATGAAGTTTGGACATGGAGTTGACACTATTTCCTGATTCCCTTTTCATTACCAAGACAAAGATTTGGCACTTCTAAAGTCAACTGCCCTCTGAAAACACTGTGCCATGTCTTAAGCCCCTATGATATTTGTATACTTTGCAGCATGCAGCTGAGTTACACAGCTTCAGATGCATGCAGGTGTGGTTTTCTCAGGTAGGTCCTTTACCAGCTACGAGAAATCATTAATCACCATACATATCTCAAACAATAATAATAAAGACAAGGTTCAAGCTCACCAGAACTTTTGGACCAGCCTCACAAAGCCAAACTTGCAACTTTATATCCCATCTCATTTCAGTTATACAATATTTCACAACAACGTCTGCATAAAAGTCATGTATCCTCTAATTGCAGCAGTGTGTAAACACATGCGCACACATACGCTGCGGTTATAAAAAGGTGCAGTGATTTTACAGGGATTTTAAGGAGAAGAAATAGAGAGAGACTACGCTAAGCCATTTCAGCCTGAAAATGTGAAAGTTATGATGTGCCTAAGACTGAGGATAAAAATAGGAGCTTGATGTCCTCCTATTGAGTCTGTTCTAGCCATGCTCCTGACATTCATTTCCTATTTTAAATAAAAGGCTGAAACTAATTTCTCAGATAGTGTTGTGTGGTAATCCTTGAAGAGGGAGCCTTGTTCACTTCATCCGATGAAAACATCTGTTGGCACAATGCAGAATAGAGCCGTGAAGAGTTTTCTTGGAGTGCAGAGCTAATTTGAGGCATTCTTTGAGCACAACACACTGCACTGAACTGTCTCAGTGCATGGAGGATGGCAAGCCTGGGGGAAAAAAACAATACAGTGTGGAAGAGCCGTTTACAGCACAGGGAATGCTTGGGTTTTTTTTGGTGAAAACTAACTGCCTCACATTTCTAAATGCATCAAAGATTAGTCCAAAAAAGTATTGTTAAATTGTATATCCTGGATCAGACCATTTTCACAAAGTCCAGACATCTCTGTTTTAATGCTAAACAATTTGCATAGATTTTTCTGCGTATTTCTAGGCAGAAGCTTACTCATTTCCTCTGACCTGAGTCCAGTGCTGCTTGTAACCTTGTCATTGTCAAAAAGTCTGTTTCAAGTACGAGTTTGCCAAGCAGGCCACCAAATCTTGAGCAAAAGAATACTACTAGTTAGTAGCTTCACAGACTTTAAATCCAAAATGCATAATTGTGATCACTGAGTCTGGTCTTCAGAATAATGGAGGCCAGAGATTTCCCTACGGGATTCATGCATTAAGTCCACAACCAATTCTATGGGAAGAGGCAAAATGTCCTTTCAGAATCTTCTGACTAGAAGTGAAGATCATTTGCCTTGATCATTAGCTTTTCATGAAAGTTCACAGTAAATCAAAATAGTCAGGTGAGTTTCAGAACTTTGATATTGTCATAACCATCCACATATCCCCGATTCCTGGCAGCTGCTGGGCAGACGTACAACCGAAGTTATTCTAGAGCACTTCCAGCCACTTCCAATAGCCATATGCACGCAGGCATAGTGGATTCAATAAGCCTCCTTACCCCTGCATTAGGAATTGTAATTGTTCGTTAAATGGTTTCTGAAGTAGCGGAGATTTAACTGCCCACAGCACTGGCAGCTGCTCTGTCGTACTACTATCGTACACCCACATAAATCCCTATTCCCCAGACACTTGTTACAGCCCCTAAAAATATTTGGCTGGCCTGTTCTCTGACTGTATGGCCATAGTAGATGTACTGCTACAACTAATTTTCAAATCAAACCTTTGCTTTGACAATTTTCAGCTCATCTACATCCCTCTCAGTGAGTGTGCCCTACTGATTCCTCCATGCACAACTGCATCTAATGTTAGAGGTGGTTGTGGAAGTAGTCATAACCTAAAATAAGTTTAAGTCTGTTTCTTCCTCTTTCTCTTTGAGGCATAGCCTTGTCCAGTCAATTTAAACTTTTTGTCAGTGTGCATGCCGTATTATATGGATGCATGACAGCCATCGTCACACCCTATATTGCTCCATATGAAGTCGCAGTTTGTGGGAAGTCAGTAACTTTGCAACATAAATATTGCAAAATACATTATGGCTTTGTGGAATTAATAACAACATTTAAATATAGATCTACTGAAGAGCAAGGGTGCACAACAGGCCAGATCTAAATTATGTATCATGGTCCCCAGACACAAAACAAAATAGAGCAGATTAGCTTGCAGTCTCAGTTACACCACTGGGTATGTCCAGCTGCAGAGAGGTAATTCCATACAGGCACTATTCATAACAGAAAAAAAGCACCATTTTCACAGGCAATATGAGGTTATTTTAAGCAGGTTGCCTCACTGGGAACTAGCAGACAGAGGCACATGAAGCAAACACTGATTTTAGAGTCAAATGGAAGATCCAGGGAAGATGCTAGCGCAGGTTTGTGTGAGGCCTTTCGAGATTCCTTTGCTTTTTCCCCAAATTAATGCTTTGATTTTTTTTTAAACAGCTGTTTGTTTGTGGTTTTTTTTAAGGGAAAGTTGGCCCAGGTCTCTCATCATAGATGCAGAATATCTCTCTACTGCACCCCATCCTGCTATTCGCAGAGAGCATCACGGAAAGTCCTATTTGTCTGTCTCCACCCAACTCCCAAGTACTTTACATAAACACAAAGAGCAAGTCTCATAATTGACAGGACACCACAAGGAATCAACTAAATGCATAATTCAGGTGAAAATATGAAGAAGAGAAAGTCAGTCTCTCTCCTATCGGGAGTCATGAACTAAGAAGATCATTGAATCAAAGAATCATAGAATGGTTGGAATAGAATGGCTGAAGTTGGAAGGGACCATAAAAATTGTCTAGTTTACACTCCCTGCCATGGGCAGGGACCCTCCCACCAGAACATGTTGCTCCAAGCCCTGTCCAACCTGGCCTTGAGCCCCTCCAGGGATGGGGCAGCCACAGCTTCTCTGAGCAACCTGGGCCACTGTCTCACCACCCTCACACCAAAGAAGCTCTTCCCCAGATCTTATCTCAATCTCCCCTCATACAACTTAAAATATTACCCCTTGTCCTATCGCTCCACTCCCTGACAAAAAGTCCCTCTCCAGCTCTCCTGGAGCTCCCTTTCAGATAATAGAAGGTCTCCCTGGAGACTTCTCTTCTCCAGGCTTAACAGCCCCAGCTCTCTCAGCTTATCTTCATAGGAGAGCATCTGAGCATCTTCATGGCCCTCTGCTGGAGCCATTCCAACAGGTTCATGTCCTTCCTGTGCTGGGGACTTCAGAGCTGGACACAGTGCTCCAGGTGGGGTCTCACGAGAGCAGAGCAGAGGGATAGGATCACCTCCTGTGACCAGCTGGCCACATTTCTTTTGATGTATCCCAGGATAGGCTGGCTTTTTGTGCTGCCAGTGCGCATTGCCAGCTCATGTTGAACTTCTCATCCAGCATCACCCCTAAGTTCTTCTCCTCAGGGCTGCTCTCCAGCCATTCTCTGTCCAACCTTTAATTGTGCCTGGGATTACCACATCCCAGGTGCAGGACCCTGTATTTGGTTTGGTTGAACTTCATAAGATTTGCAATAGCCCACCTCTCCAGCCTGTCCGTTTCCCTCTAGATGGCATCCCTTCCCTCCAGAGAGTTGACCACACCACACAGTGTGTGCTTGCTGTGGGTGCACTCTACCCCACTGTTCATGTCTCCAACATCTGCACAACAGCACTGGTATCAGATACTAACAGCTAGCTATTTTTTAAAATATTATTTTCAATAAAAACAGTCGGGCATTTAGAACCAGAACCACCTAAATATTTAACTTTAAAATTATTTGTAAAACACCTTGATTTTCTGCAAGGTGTAATGCAAGGCTTGAAGAAATGGCATAAAATAATGTGCTTTCACTCCAAGTAGTTTCAATGATACAATACATGTTCACCTCTCCCCAGAATAAATAAATGACTAAACTACACATATCTTACACTAGACAGAAAGGAGGGGGGTTCGTTAAGAATAGACGCCAGGGTAAGGAACTAAAATTTCATGTATGTGCATCTAGCTGCCAGAAAAAAAACCACTGGGTTTTCCAAGGGAGGTAGGAGGATATGAGAAAAGGTGATGTGGTTGTAATTGATGCAGACTACCAGTTCTGGAATTACAGCCTCTATATGTTAAATAGCTAAATAGCATATTTAACAGCTCAAGCAGTTTTCTTTCTTTGTCCCAGCACCCTCCTCCTTACATCCTTCCCTCATTCTACATTTTTGAATGACTGATCTGATCGTTCCCATAGAGAGATTGCACCAAATGACTTTTGTTTACTTAAACTTGTGCCCTAGTTAGGAAGTACCAATTTGTGTAATGACTTATTTTTATAATGACCACAAATGCCAGGTAGTACCATGTACTTTTTATTTTAGATTACTTCAAATTGTCTCTTTGGCCACACAAATCATAGTCATTTGGAGAAAACAAGAAAACATATCCCTAGATTTAAAAAAAAAACAATCAACCAACCAAAAAAAAAAGGGGGGGGAAGGCAAGGCAAGGCAAGGCAAGGCAAGGCCAACAATATAAAACCCCCTAAAAAAACCCACCTTACCCCACCCCCCAAAAAAATAAAATCTTGACACTTAAGTGAAAATGCATTGTCCTTTCCAGTTAGGTTTCATTACAGTTTTGGAGTCTTCTGTGCCTATCACATAGATGCCACAGAAATTTTGAGGGGAAAGAAATTCCCAAACACTTAATAATGATTAATGGCTTGAGAGTCTAATTCAGACTACAAATTAATTCCATGTCTTAGATGCAAAGATGCAGAGCAATGGGTATTTTTTGTCCTGAGTATTTCCTTCCCAGTTGCAGCATCCATTCTGACAGTGGTCCCAGGACCCTCGCTGGATCCTCCAGAATCTGTACTGGCCAACCCTCACCCAAAATCCTGACTCAGACCCATGTGATAACAGTGGCTGAGTTCTCATTTTATAATGACTGTGCTCAAATTTGCACACAAACGAGACTGACCTTCCACCCCATATTGTTTGTTGCTTCATTACATGGGTGCAGACCCATTGCCTCACCAGGCCATTCCCTCTCTTGCCACCAGCTAGACTCAGCAACTGTTTTTCTGTACAGAGTTGCTTTTCATGAGCAGCAAAATGTAGATTTATTTATTTACCCTCACATTCACCCAGCGGAACTAACTCAAAGGATGGATAATGGGGAAGTTTGTTGTTAAAAAGTTGATACTGGGCCAATGTGCACAACACTGTAAAGATGCAGCATAGAATTGAATGTTTCAGACCATAGGCGAACACTGGCTCATGGGCCATTTCACCACCTCAGACTAAGTTGTTTCTCCGTTCCAGAAGGTGAATATGGGGCAATGAAAAATATAGCAGTGGCTCTGGAAATGTCACTGGACGCTTGCAGCCAGAGAGGACTCTGACCAGCTTTTCTCAGTGTTCAAACACCATGGCCATTGGTGGCCAAGCATGTTTAATGACTGTTAAATTGGGGTTCCCCAGTTCAAGAAGGACAGGGAACTGCTGGAGAGGGTACAGCAGAGGATCACCAAGATGATTAGAGGCCTGGAGCATCTCTCTTTCGGGGAAAGGCTGAGGGACTTGGGTCTTTTCAGTCTGAAGGCTGAGGGGGAATCTGGTCAACACCTATAAATACTTAAAGGATGGGTGTCAAGAGGAGGGGGCCAGTGTTTTTTCATTGGTGCCCAGTGACAGGACAAGAGGAAACAAGTACAAACTTGAATGTAAGAAGTTCCATCTAAACATGAGGGTGGCAAAGCCCTGGAAGAGGCTGCCCAAAGATGTGGTGGAGACATTCAAACCCCGCCTGGACACGTGCAACCTGCTCTTAAGTGGAGCTGCTTTGAAGCTGTAGGGTTGGACTAGATGATCTCCAGAGGTCCCATATCATGCTGTGATTCCTATGAGATCTGAATAAATAAATGTTTACTGTGCAGTTTGTGAAGACACTCTCTTGTGAGTGTACACTGTATCAAGGGGGGGTTATGAGAGAAAAAGTTAATAATCAGCTCACCACACTCCCTAGCACAGTGAAATGTGACCTTTAGCATTAAAAATGGAAGCCTGACTTGTGCTTAATTTGTTAACCACATCTGGTTGTTCATATATTACTCCATGGACTCTCATAAACATTCAGACCAATTAAGTCTGCTTTAGCAGAAAATGAACTCAAACCCAAAAGTCAGCTACAAGGAGTCAGTGCATCTTAACAACAATGTGAATAAGAATTTCCATCAAACCCCATTGGAGAAGCTCTAAAGTTCTAAATAGCCACAAAGACTCCCAAAATGTTAAGGTGGTTGCCACAATTCCAGTCTCATAGCCAGTCATTGCACGTTAGAGGGGGTTGCCCATCTGCTGCATGGAAAAAGCTGGGGCCATGTAGTAGTAATTTTTATTCAGTATGTCCCAATCCTTAAACCCATGCCAGTGGGCAGACCCACTTTAGATACTGCCATCCCAAGACCTCACGTCTAAGATTTCCACCTGCCCAGAGGGAGGACCTGCTCCCTCCCTGCAGAGAGAAACGGTTGTGGTCTGTGTCCTTGAGACTTGGGATAATTTCCAAGCAACATGGGTACAACATGAAGACAGTCAAGTCTGTAGACCTCCTTTTGATACCAAAACCTCTATGAATGTCACTCTGTAAAATCAATTTGGGTGAAAGTTTCTTGAAAGAAAGAACAACCAGAACTAAAACCAGGTGCTAGAAGTGTTAGTGAGCTGATTGACCAAGAAACTTGGCTATATCACATGAAATGTGTCCTTAAGGTGACCTTGGCTACCTATAATACTAAAACCACACCTCTAGAAGTTAAGCGACCCACCTCTGCTTGAAGACCCTCACCCACTGAGCCTGCACAGTAAAACTAATAGACATTGTACCTTTAATTAAGATGAGGACATTTTACACCAATCAGCTTCAAAATAAGGAATTATGAGCACCAGGAAAAAGCAGATAAGCAATGTTAATTATGTTAATTTCCAACATATAAATGAATGATGGCTTCAATGCTGGGGCTGCTAGTTTTGCGGAGATACCCCCTAGCACCCTTTTCCATGCAGAACTGCTAATAAACAACTTACACCTCGGCTCTGTGTGTTATCGGCTTGCACAGGGGGTAAACCACCCCAGGAGTTTGGGGATCACACTGTCAGCAGTGGCCTCTCGCAACCTCTCCATGACAGAAGGTCCAACAGCTCTGTGTTTATCGCACGAAGCAATGCGTCTGGCACTTCCCTCCACAGAGCAGCTTACGCTGAAATCCTGTCTTGATGATAAAGGGACCCGAAGTAATTCTTCTACACCATCTCTCTTTACTCTATGTCTAGCAAAAAGCCATTATACCTTTAAAAAAAAATTAATTTATATTTAAATTCTGTATTCTATATGTTTGCTTACATTTTAGCCTTTAACTCTGTTTAGCGAGTGAGAAAAGCAATTCCTGACATAGATGACTTTGAAGAAGTTAAGCTGAGGAATACATGTTTGGACACCACACATAGGAATGGGCTCATTGGACATTTTCAGCACAGATGACCAGTTCATTCCTAGCCTTAAAAATAATTACCTGTGGTCATATATGACCCATCTTATTTTAATTTATTTTTCACTCTGAGCACTGTTATATTTAAGTAGCTGAAGGTTTGCTTGTTACAATAACATTTTAAAATTTAAATTATTTTGCTTCGTTTCATTCTTTAGGCTTACTTTACTGCTCTCATTGCCAGCAGTGGCGTTTTTGTGCATGTGAGTCTTCCTCTGATGTTCCATCACCATCAAACCTGGATGTTAATTCTTTTTTTGTGTGTCTTTTTCCATAGCACAGGCAGGAAAAGAAGTTTAGGGAGAAAAACAAAAATTAACCTACCCCTCCCCCCAACAGGTAATGAAGTGAAAACCTAAAAACCCTGATGAGAGTGTTCTTAAGAGAAAACCCTAGCCTTCAACTTTAATTTTTCTGGAGGTATTTTTCAAATGAAACCTTTCTGTGCATTGCTGATCACCCGCACTCTTCCCCAGGATGGCATAGGCCATGATTCTTGGCCAAGGCTGGAAATTTGGGCCTAAACCCAAGCCGCTCAGTTACAACCCCAGCG
>VZRU01007435.1:80037-90601 GCA_013398155.1 Pedionomus torquatus | reverse complement strand
GGGTGGTTGTGTTGGGGTGGGTTTTTTGGTGTTTTTTTTTTTTTTTTTTTTTTTTTCCATTGGTTGGACTAGATGATCTTAAGAGGTCCCTTCCAACCTAGATGATTCTGTGATCCTGTGATTCTGTGACCTGACTTCAGTCCTTGTTCAAATAAAAGTTTTCAAGGATATCAAGGTTGGAGATGGGAGTCCGACAGTGATTCGTGCTACACATGAACATACACCTGCTCTAAAGACGTACTGTTACTGTCAGCTGCTGTCTAAAGGGAAATGTAGCTCACCACAGGACAGCCTTTGGAGTTTGTGCCATCTTCCAGAATGGAAGAAAATAAAACTTCCAAGTGCTCCCAAGAAAATAATTTACATGTCAGTGTCTACTTTTGGCAGAGGGTTTCCAATGTGCATGTTCCCATCACAGAAGGTTTTCAAATGTGGCATTTACCTGTACATATGACAGGTAGCCGCTATGCAGTAGATTGATACAGATGGATATTTCTCTCTTGTTGGGCAAGTCTTCATTGAAAGTGATAGCATTAACTTCCCTTAAATGGTTCAGTTTAGCCCAATGGGCATAGCTGGGCCAGGTTTCAGCTAAATCCAACCTGCTTCTACCAGTTTCAGAGACAGTCATGATTTTAAGTTCTTCCGTACTATTACAATTCCTTGCTGCTGCTCCTGATTGTGCAGGCATTTTGTGGAGAACTTGAACATCTCAGCAGAAGCCTTATAGTGCCACAGAAGCCTTATGGTGCCACAAAAGCCTTAGTGTGAGAACAGGTGGGGTGTATAGATGCTTAAGTTTAAAATTTAATTTTACAAGTCTAAATATTGTTTTGTGGGCTGCTTGTTAGTGTACAGAGAATATTCTTTCTGCTTTACCCTCCCTAGTCACTTTTCTGAGTGTCATTTCTCCTCAAATACAGGAATTACTGTCGCTCCTGTAAGTCATCTGACCCAAACACAGAACAATGCCTCTTCCCGAGCACATTTCTCAGGTTTTAGTTGCAATTTAGAGCAGAGATCATGGGGAAACAATCTTGTGCAGCTAAGCAACATTTATGTCAGGATGCAAGTCAACAAATTCTGCCTTGTGCTTTGCTTTTCTATCTGTTTCTTTGGAAGCCACTTTCCTTCCTACAGCCTCTTACACTTCTTGGAAGAGTCTGACAAGGCAAATCCTTCTGCTGAAATCTGTACAGCTGAGGTAGCCTTAACAGAGAGGGACAGACTTTCACGCTTGCCTTTATTACAGAGCTATATTCAGAAATAGGTTAGTTGCTCAAAGCCTAAAAATAACCAAAGAGGTGGGGTTGGAGACTGCTACAACTGTCTTTCACCCACAAGTGACTTTTATTTGGAGAATAAATCTTATGAAGAGCAATTGAAGGAGCTGTGACTGTTCAGTTTTAGGAAGAGGAGGCTGAGGGGAGACCTCACCACTGTCTACAACTACTTGAAAGGACATTGTAAAGAGGTTGGTGGTGGTGTCTTCTCACAGATAATTAGCAATAGAACAAGAGGGAATGGTTTTAAGCTGCAACAGGGTGGGTTTAGACTGGACATTAGGAAAAAATTCTTCACAGAAGGAGTTGTCAGACACTGGAATAGGCTGCACATGGAGGTAATTGAGTCACCATCTCTGAATGTGTTTAAGAGTCATTTAGATGTGGTATTGGGGAGTATGGTGCAGGGGAGAACTTTGTAGAGTGATCCCAAGGGTCTTTTCCAGCCTCAATGATTCTATGATTTTATGATTAAGGGCTGTGGCAAGGAGGCTGCACTGTCCTCTCCTGGGGGAAAGACTGGGAGGTGTTTAAAAGCACTTACAAGAAACCTCATGCACACACACTCTAGCTGGTCATGGAGGGTTCCTCATGCTTCCCTGTGTGAACTGACCAGCGGTGAGTAAGTGGCAAATATTCTCTCTTAAAAGATTAGAGAAGCAAACATGGAGTGGCTGTGGCAGGAATTTAATTTTTTGATGTCTGGTTGCACAGGTATCAGGTTGTGGGCTGTAGTTACTTGCTACATTTCTCCCATGGTATATGCAAACTGTGCCTTAAGGATGCCACAGTATGTGACCAGATAGCCAGAGAAGGTGAAAGTTAAATGGACCTGAAGCATAGTTGTAAGAATTTATGCTAAGATGAAGGGATACCATAGCTAAGAAAGCATCCCTGCTGCCCTCACCTCCTTGCTACTGAAAGAGGAGTTATATGTAAACCCCTCATGGTCTCTCCCTTGGCATCTTCCTGGTTTTCAGAGCCTCTCCTGCTAAGCCTGCTGTTTTTCTCTCCTCTCTTAAGTATTCACTGGGCCCTTGCTAGGGATGTGCATCTTCTCAGGTCCCTCTGCCTGAAGCAAACCTTTTGGTGAGTGATACCCAGGAAACTAAGCAATAGGGCTTACACATAAGCTATAGTCATTTGGGCTTGTAGTTGGCACCTGTGGATATGGCTCTGACCATTAATAAAACACAGCAGGGCTGGTCAGTCTCTGGCTTTTACCAGGTTCTGCAGGCACTCAGTGCCACAGCAGGATTTGTCCTCAGGTTTCCCCTGCTCATAGTGCTCACAGTACCTTGGTTGACAGATGCAGGAAATGCCAAGTAGCCAGAGATGGCATATGTAGAGCTGAGCTTTCAAGCAAGCCTGAAAGTTTTCTGTACCTTCCCTCAAAGGAGAAGAAGGTTGTCTCTAACACAACGCTAGTGTTGCTGGTGAAGGAGGAAGGACCCCAACAGAGTGTTGCTGGTGAAGGAGGAAGGACCCCAACAGCCTTCCTGACAGCCTTCCCCCCTGACAGGTTTGATGTACTTCATATGGTGACTGAGGAATTGATATGACAGCAGGTGATGAGGAGGATTTTTTTGCTGCTGAGCACTCTTTCTCCCTCTTTCTTCAAGTCAGTGTGTGGCTGAGGCACCAAGGCATCTCTTGGTGAGATTCCCTGAGATTTCTCTGCAGGCAGTCCTTCCCAAGCTGTGTCCAAGTCCAAGGCTTGCTGCTGGCCTCCTGGTCCAACACAGGTTCATGCCCTCACCCTGCTGTCTTCCAGATCTCGAGCACAATGTCTTCTGTCCACATAATTCATGCATCAAGCTTCTTCATCACAGACATCTAACAACTTTCATGAGGCATCCTAGTTCCAGGGCTTCTGTGCTGTAGAAAAAACTGCTCCTTCATGTCCACCTGTATGCTCTCCACAGGCTGTTTGACTCATCCTTTCCCTAGCCAGGTCTTTTTNTTTCTCTTTTTTTTTTTTTTCTTTTTTTGTGTGGTATTATTATGATTCAAGTTCAATGATGTTTGTTATGATTCAAGTTCAATGATGTTTGTCTTTTGTAAATAAATCTATGAGACTTGTATTCATTATAGCAGTATCCTACTGAAAGCTTTTCATGCCAGGTGTGAGTGAGCATCCCATGAATGACAAGTAATCTGACTTCAGCAAATAAGGTGCTTCCATGCAGATGGGCATGGAGTTGTGAGGACACATGAAGACATGATTTACAGGATGGCAGTGCTAGCCCTGTGTCTGTTTCATGGGTTCCTGCCCAGTGAATTTGCCCTTACCCTTTACAGCTGCTGTTACACACCAGCAGGTCAGGCTCTGGATGAACTAATCTGTGTGAACACTGCAGACACATTCCCCGCCTGGTGGTATTCACATTAAATTCATGTTTAATGCAAGGGCACAGTTATTACATGCTTAAAGCCAGCTTTCAGCCTACATCTACTTCTCTACAGTGGCACATTCTCAAGGTGGTTAATCCCATGATTGGCTTTGCTTGCTGCTGTAATGAAGCTCAAATTTGTGAATAGACAGGATGCTTCCCTCTGCTGACAAGTGAGAACTGAAGGTGCAGCCATCTGAAGTTTATGATGATATTTAGCTGGGTCTTAAACTTTTTTCTGTTATTGCTGTCCAATATAACTACATCAGTAATTTGAATAATGCTGCTGTGGTGGTTGAAGTGTTCTTAATTAGGCAGCAGAGGACATAGATTTGAAAGATCAATCAACTGAGAACAAAGTTATCCTTTATTCTGCACAAATATGAAAACTGAAGCAATTTGCAAATTGGTTTTCAAACAAGAGTAGTTGGTATAGGTGATGATCCACCCTCAGAAGCATTGCCTTTTCTGCATCCACTTAACATTTGCAAATTTATAAAGCAAAAAAAGACCCTTGGATTCACAGCAGCCATGGAGAAGCAGAAGAGTGGTTTCTTCTTTTTGAAGATGAGATCTAATTTTTTTTTTTTTTGTGTGTGTGTATGAGTTCATGCGTTTTCAGTCTTACAGCAAACATGAATCAGGGCTGTCTCCTTACCACCGGTGCAGTTTAAATTAGAAAAACGGGCCTGTCTTGCGGGAACTCCAGAGTGTTTGGGATGAATGTGACCGAACTGCAGCCCAGCTGTGAGACAGGCTTGTCCTCGCTACTCTCCTCCACTGGCTGCAAAGAGGTACTGCCTGCATCCCTCCTCCGACCCTTTGCTTGTGTCTTCTTGAAGCATCCATCAGCAGCGTGCCGGTCACCCCTGTTTCTCCGAGTGCCCACTAGATGACGCCTGTGATTTTAACAGGAGCTTGTAACGGTCGAAATGGAAGACTTCACTGTTTTGCTCTTGATTTTTCACTACTGTCTGTCTGTCTGTCTGTCTGTCTGTCTATCTATCTATCTATCTATCTATCTATCTATCTATCTATCTATCTATCTATCTATCTATCTATCTATCTATCTATCTATCTATCTATCTACCTACCTACCTACCTATGTGTGTGGTGCAAAGAGGACTCAAAACCAAGGAAGGCTGAAAAAAGTGTTCACTGCTGTATACTTGCAAGGAATGTGAGGATGCAGAGATGCATTTTTTCCCTTCATACCCTATCTCACCTGGCTCATGGAGTACTAGACTGTAAAGAGATATAGTTAAATAACTTCACTTTTTCTTCAGAAGGAGAAAATGCTTCAACACTACAGACACAATGATGTTGACATGTACAACCTGAGATCAAACTGAAGAAGAAAAAGAATATTGAAAACCAGCAACAACATCAGCAAGCAGGTACAAGTGACGGTACTCTGTGTTGCAGTGCATACCTTGTATCTGTATGCAAGAATAAACTGAATGGAGGATGGAGTCCTTGGTTGCTGAAGTTCTCTAGCTAGTGATACACTTCAGGAGTGAATGCAGCAGAACCCAGTCAATATGGTAGTTACAAGACAGCAAAAGACAGTCCTTTTCACCTACCTGCCCTTGCGGGTTAGCATATTTGAGTCCATAAAATCAAGCTGTGATTTTATTTTAAAAATACACAATGTAGTTATGACTAATGATAAACAGATCATAAAACTAGATTGACTAGCCATTGTATCTAGTTACAGCAAGTTCATTTATTTAAATTATCTTTGTTGTTTTACAACAGGCAAATAAAATTCCTTCCTCTGGAAATAGGTGCTCCTGATTAATTTTGTTATTTGTATTCTGAAAACAATGTTGTGAGTGCAGGTGAGGAAAATTAAAGATGTCATATAGCAACATGTTCCTATGCCTGGGCAATCCAGTTTTCAGTTTGTCAAAGACTAAAGACAAAATCCTGTCACTTGAAGGTTGAAGTTTGTGCTGGCTGTGGTAGGAGTCTGCAGTGAGAAACACAGCACAAATGATGTGTAGCTGTTTGCTCTGACAGAACTGGGCCAGCCCCTGTAGTTCTTCAGAAAGAACAGGCAGAAAGGAAAGGTGGGTTTGAATCAGGAGGAATTAAGCAATCATGATACTAAATAAAATAGTCACATATGCCATCATTTCAGAGATGTTTTCTGAAAGATAATTCTATCCAATATATCAGAAGGAACAGAAACTGCTTTCAGATTGATCTTTCCTGGCTTTTCATTTTTAATCCTGAAACTGTTGAGACTGCCAATTCTTTTCTGCCCTGATTTCATTTGCAATCCTTCTGGGGTTCTCAGAGACATCAATTAGGACCACTATTGCCATTAACTGATGGAGCAACCATACTGTTCCTTTACTTAGAATGTCTTTTCATCTGCGAAATGTGTGAACTGTAACAAAAATGTCTAAAGAGTTTCAGACAGCCTTAATTAACCCAGTTTCATTCTCTTTGCTACCAGTTATTGCTACTAATCATCACTTCTACTGGTATTTATAGTCTCTTCTATACTGCACAAAATTCCTTAATGTGAAAACAGTAACAAGCAACAGATTGCCCTACATTTCTCAAAAAGAACAAAGTGTTTAGGTCCTCCCGTGCATTAAGAAGAAGTGAGAAAATGGGAAAACATTCAGAGTGTTTTCCCTTCCATAAATGAATCCAAGGAGCTCAGGTCATTGCATTGGTTTATATCTTCTGAGAACCATAAAATAATTACAATATCCTTGCATTCACGGTATAGACAGGCTCTGGCATGTCACTCCTCAGATCTGTCTAAAAAGCTTCCCTTCTACCCGATGGTGTATACCTTTCTCTGCAGAAAGACCCCAGTGAATCCACGATTCATGAAGGGCAGGAGTCATTTAGAGCATGGCCTATATTGCTTCTCTTTCTCCTTAGTTGGGGAGAAAACAGGTATAAAACCAGTGCGATGTATTAACATCCTCTCCCTGCGCCCACTGGCCTGGGAGGTGACACAGGCAATGTAAATTCTAGTCCGCATTTATTAGAATGCACTGTCTAGTGTTGTCCAGTATGTTGCCTGACATAGCAAGCTTTTTTTTGGTGAAACAAGACCTATAAACAAGCTTGCTATACATGATTTCCCCCATCATTTTTTTTTTTTTTTTCCAAAAAAAAAGCAAGTGCTTTTAACTCAGCACCAGAACACCTCATGGCCACATGCAACCTATGGGTGATGTGGGGAAGAACTACCCTTGTGTGAAGCACGAGAGATTTGGATTGGATTTGGTCTGAGGTGGAACAAGAGCTGAATAGCAACCCTGCCTTGGGTTGATTGTTTGTCTTCTCATTGCCAAGCATGAGCAAGCCAAAGCATGAAAAACCTGGTAAAGTTGCTGTACAAATACCACACATGGTGCATAAGCCCTCTTCCAGAAAGCTCTTCATAAGGTTGTGTTGTGACTCCAGAAAAAGTCACACCATGGTTTTACTGCAGAAAATGGTGGATTTTTTAACAGAACTTTTCTGAGAAAGGAATCAGATCCCAGGTGAAAGGATAATGAGTTCTTACCATTAATTTTATGACAAGTCAATATGGAAAGGATTTTGCTGTGGAGTGGCATGAAGAAGATTTGTGCTTGTCTTCTTCCTCCTTTCTGGGGCAGTCACATTTCTACTTACATGCTTGGTCATTTAAGTTTCCATAAGAAATGTGCTGTTCCTCTTCAAGTATGCCTGTTCATAGTACATAAGATAAATCCCAAATGTGTAACACTGAATAGTGAATTCAAGAGATCATCCTGTAAATTCTGATTTGGAGACCTTGCACCTGGATGCTCCTCAGCCCATCTTGCAGATCATGCCCTCAAAACCTGTCCCATAACAAGCTTGTTGCTCTCTTTCTAGTTTCATCACGTTCATGTCCATTATTTCATTTAACCCAGAACGAAAAATAGAAGGAATGTACTCACCAACTGTAATTCATGCTGAATATGTTGCTTTACGTTTCAGCTCTTTGAAATCAACAAAAGCATTTGTATGTAAATGTGATATTCAGCATCAATAAGAAACACAGAACAAAGCAAACAAGGGAATGCAGTGTTTGCTGCGATATCGGTTATCTTCCACAATGCCATTGATTCAGAAATCATTTGAAGAGGCTTTAAAAACATTATTTTTGTCAGAAATGTCAGACATGTCTCACACATGAAACTAGCTATTTATAAAATAAATTTAAGTTATCCTCAAATGCACAGTAACTTGGATGCAGCAGATCCCTCCCACATCGGGTGTTGCAAAGAAAGTCTCTGTCCCTTTTTTTTTTGCACACTATCAAACCACAAGACCTTACCTGTGTTTCACAAAGAGAAACTTTCCTAGTGTTTACACAGGTGGGCTAGTCAAGGGGGTGTGAAGGCTGTTGGCAGCTGTGCAAAAAGCTGATGTGAAACTGTGAGAACGAGTGCATTTTCAGGGTTGAACTATTTAAAATACACATTTTTTAAAGTGCAGTGAATTGAATTCCATGCTTGCAAAAGACAAATATAATGCTAACACAACAGGTCAGAGACTGCAGTCTGGTATTCATTGCCTGAGCACAGCTCAGGGTGGCTCTTTAAACCTTCCCACAGTGGTTGCAGCCAGCATACCTCCACACTGGTCTGGAAGGATTACTTGGGGAGGGCAAGAGCTTAGCTCACTTCCTCTGCCCTTGCAGGCCTTGGTCTTTCTGCTGAGGCTGCTGCTTATGTGATAGTCTGAACAGCTGCTGTGTAATGGGAATATTCTGGAGGAATTCAAATCGAGGACTTGGATACGGAGGGACTGCAACCCCTGCAGGCATTATTTGAATTGCAGCCATAGGAACTGAGTTTTGGGGGGATCTCTCTGCAAAGAGAAGGCAGAACAGTGACATGGAGGCAAGGAGGGAAGTATGGCACCTTCTGGATGTCTTGAGTCTCCCAGGCTGAGGGGCTGGTGTGGGCATGGTGAAGAGCAAGAGAGGCATGGCTGTTGTGTCCCAGCTAAAACAGAAATGGAGGCAAAGCTTGGAACAAGGGCTGTCCTCAGTGAGCCCTCCTATCCCCAAGGTCAGAGGTGGACATGACAAAAATTAATAATAATCACCTCTGCTTAGGGCACTCTTGAGCTTTTGTGTGTTCCACCATTCACATATAAAACACAACACAGAGATGGAGGCAGGCAGAGAAAATACTGGCCAGGGAGAAATGTGTTGAAATGGAAATCTGCTGCCTGGAGTGGGGAACTAAACTCGTGGACTTTCCCAGAGTGGTATGTGGGACCACATGGTTGGAAATTATTTCACCTTTGTGGTTGTTCTAATGTACGTAATTCTTCAACACAGACTGATGGGAAGTGAGCATTGACTATACTGATGAGGCCCAAGGCTGTGAGTCTTCATAACAAAGGAAGAGAAGAGAGCAGATTCCTAGCTCCCTTGTCACTTTCTGTACTCTGTATGGTAAGAAGTTCTCAGAGGTAGCACAGGGCTTTTTCATGGACTGGGTGTCTAATGAAACACAGATTACTGCCATGTGTGAGCTACATCTAGACTAGGCTCAGAGCCATCAAAACTTACGTGGGCTCTGGAGAGAGAGACTTTTACTTTCTGCACTGGTTGTGGGTCCCTGCAGTTTTTGTTTCCCCTGCCCAGGATTTGTCCTGGGCATTGAAGGAAAGGGATCCCTGCTCTCTGCTCAGCAGTGATTAACAATGCTGTTTGTCATCCTGTGCTGCCTGGCCTGGGTTGAATATACTCTTTCTGAACAAACTGTTCTCATCTCTGAGGTCCTTGGTTGAAACAAACACACTGAGCAATGAAGTCTAAGTGAGCCAGCCAAAGCCACAAGAGCAATCTGTCTCAGGGTCCTGGTTTAGGACTGAAGATTTCCTGGCTCCTGGTCCTGTGCTCCAGCTACAAAGACATATTTCTCACACGGTTAGTCATATATTGTCATCCTCCCTTCAAGGTGGGTGTGTGGAATGGCAGCAATTAGAGTTTGTGTGTCTCCCGTTGCCTTTGCTGTTCATTTTTTTGTACTTGTTTAAGCTCAGATTCACAAAAAGTTGCAAACTTCCACCTTCCACATTGCTCCAAGCTATTGTGATGCAAGAAGCATCCACCCCTGGGAAAGGATGTTGTGGTATTTTCACTTGTGACCAACACGAAAAAAATTTGCTTTCCAGCCAGAGCTTCCTGAGAGAATAACCCAATCTCTGGCCAGTCCCCCCTGGCATTGCTGTGACCCTGGGATGGGTGGGCAAGGGAGTGCGAGATGCCCTCAGGCCAGCAGAGGAGCTGGGGTTGCCTCAGCCACCCCCTCTGTGGCATCTACAACCTGCACTCATTAATAGCACTTTGGGCTGCTTAGCGTCAGGGCTTTTATTGTGCCAATTCTGCTACCTTTATAGGCCCTGCTACTTAAACTAACAAAAAGTTTGTAAGGGAATAGGATATGAAACACATAAATAAAAGTATCAGGTATCCCTAAAACATGTGTGGATTAAGATGGTGAAAAGGTGAAATTTCTCTTCCCCGTGAGTTAATGTCTATTTTTCTTGGAAACTATACTTTGAGGGCTGCCCCTACTTTTGCTCAAGTGATAAAAGATACGTTTTCTTATCTGAATGCAATGACATTTTAAAAGGCTCCCTTTGTTGTTTCTAAACCTGCATGTCAACAGTTATACCTCTTATACAATTTTCTTCATATTTACTTAATATAACTCTACATTGTGTTGATATAAAACTAGACAGCATACTTTTAACTTCTCAGTACTTTTGTTGGATGAAAATCTTTACAATGCCAGACTAATCTTTCATGACTGACAGCATATTGGCATGGCATGACAATTTAAATCCACGTTGGAATATGTTAATCCATCACCTGGCATTATGATA
>VZRU01007435.1:29229-68703 GCA_013398155.1 Pedionomus torquatus | reverse complement strand
TGATCATTTTCGTGGCCCTCCTCTGGACCTGCTCCATCATGTCCATGTCCTTCCTATATTGAGGGCTCCAGCCCTGCACACAGTACTCCAGGTGGGGTCTCACCAGAGCAGAGTAAAGTGTCAGAATCACCTCTCTGGATCTGCTGGCAACACATCTTTTGATGCAGCCCAGGATGTGATTGGTCTTCTGGGCTGCAAGTGTGCACTGCCTGCTCATGTCCAGCCTTTCAACCATGAGCACGCCCAAGTCCCTTTCCTCAGTGTTGCTTTCTAATACTTCATCCCCTAGTCTGTATTGATAGCCAGGATTGTTCTGGCCCAGGTGCAGAACCCTGCACTTGTTCTTGTTGAACCTCATGAGATTCATCTGGGCCCACCTCTCCAACCTATCCAGGTCCCTCTGGATGACATCCTGTCCCTCTGGTGCATTGACAGCACCACACAGCTTGGTGTCATCTGCAAACTTGCTGATGGTGCATTCGATCCCTCTGTATCATTGATTAAAATGTCAAACAGTACCAGTCCAGCATGGACCCTTGAGGGACACCACTCGTGACTGCTCTCCAGCTGGACCTCAGGCCAGTGAGCACCAGCCTCCGGAGGTGACCATCCAGCCAGTTCCTTATGCACTGAACAGTCCACCCATCAAATCCATATCTCTCCAATTTGTCAAGCGGGATGTTGTGGGGGACCATGTCAAAGGCCTTACAGAAGTTCAGATAGATCACATCCACAGGTCATCCCTTATCTACCAGCTAATCAGAGACCTGCATTGGCTATTGCCTGTCCCTGCACACTGCACGTCTTGTGCAGTTCTTCACCTGCATTTGGCTCAAAACAATGTTCTATGTTTAGAACCATGCATATGGTTCAGTTTTCACTCAGAAAATACCAAGGTTTTGAGTTTTTCTGGCATCTTATTCTGAGCTATTCCATTTCCTGTGGCATATTAAGTACACAGGTGTGTCACAGGGATTTTATGCTGGCTCCCTATAGCAGAAGATACATACAAACCAAGGGCTAAGGTTTTTTTTTTTTTTTTCAGAAAATGTGGTAATGAAACCAGTTTAAATTATGTAGTAGTGCTTTCTCAGGTTGATGCCCAAAGTGGGAACCAATTCTGCCTGAATTTTTTTACTCTTTTCTAAATAAATTTTAACTCCTGTTAACAGAAAAATTACATTTCTGGTCTGAAATCTCTCTTAATCTGCTATAATTTGCTGTCTCTTTGTTCTGGAAAGTCTGGAAAGGAAGGAAATGACAAATCACTGATTTCAACATTCAGTTTTTGATGTGAGTACCCTACATTGCCACTGAGAGCCTGGGCAGCAGTTGACAAGGATAACGAAGGGTGTATTTTGTTGTTCTGGCTGCTTGAGGGCTGGCTTTCTGCAGTGAGACTGCTCCAGAGAAAGAGTTTGGGTTTGCTTCCTAATAGTGCTTCCAAGTGCTTCCTAATAGTACTTAATATTGGCTGTTTCTAATACAAGGTCTCAGAGGCTGTTTTGCCAGAGTGTTTACAGACTGTAGAAAGGAAAGTGACAAAAGTCATTACATTCTTTGACCTGAGTGACAACTTGTGTGCACCTAGGAGGTTGTCTTTCTTTTCCTGTCTTGTTCCTCAGAGTGTATAAGACTTAATGCACAAAGACTTATTCTCTTGCAATAAAATAGTGTTGTGAATTGCTGTAGGAAATCATCAGCAACCTGGCATATGCTTTCCTTCTACAAGTAATCACTGTCAGATGTATAACACCAGATTGCCACTTTTGTGAGGGGACTACTGGAGGATCCAGTCTGCAGTGGCCCACTGCATGGCCCAGGAGAACAACCTCCAAGATCATTTCCCATAAACTCTATCTGAACCTAGTAAAATATTGGCCACTCTGCATGCTGCAGTAGATGAATGTGACCTCCATTTATCTTTTGTATTATAAATATTTTCTGTGATTTAAGGCATTCATTGCTTCCTTTTGCTGTCAAGGAAATGAAGGAAATACATTTCAGTAGCACTTTACAGAATGTACTTATCTTCAGTCATTGCTGTAAATATGCAGTGATCATATTCTCACTGTGCAAAATAAATCAGAGTGTTTTGCCAGTTAGCTCGCTCACGTCTCAACTTAAGTTATGACTAGTGTCAGTTTTTCCCTTGTTAATAAACTTCTTAGCTACATCCCATTTTTAATGCATTTGACTGTTTCACAGTTATAGTTAATAAAGAAGCTTTGGAATAAAATCAAGGTCTGCTAAGTATCATTTTTGTGTTTTATTTAGAACAGCGTGGATCCCATAAATAATGATAGTGGGATTTGTAAAGTGCCTCACCCCTGCAGTGCTTAAAGTCCTGAACAGAGGAATGAATGTGGGATTAGAGGTGTCAGTCATTGGCACATAATGACAAATAAACAAATGAAACATGATCATATGGAACCTAGGAAGAATGAAAAGAAAAATAAAAAAGAAAGACCACAGAACCAGCATGTGGGAAATAGCTTAAAGTCATGTATAGCTAAAAGGAGTTCTTCAAAGGTGGAAAGGAATGAAAGGAGACAAAAGAAAAGCAGGAGCATGTCGAAGAGTCTATTGCAGCAGAAGCAAGGCTAGCTGCAGGTTTCAAATGCTGCAGAGGTATCTAGGCACAAGCACATTTGCTCACATGTTTCAGGGTGTGAATCCAGATCATTGATACCCATTGATACCCATAATTCGCTAGGCTGATATCAAGAAAGAAGACATTACAATACTAGGGTCTCATTAAGACTACTTAGCAAATGTATTAGCATTAGTGGTATCTGTGATTTACTTTCAAAACTGATGCTGATGTCAAAGGTGAATGTTAATACCTGATAGCCCTGAGGTTGCTTGCCTACTGTTGAAAAATAACGCTTTAATTACCCCATAGCATGGCATGCTCAACTTGTGGGCGTTACTTGCAAGATTGGGTTTTGGGGAGAGCTCTGACTTTGTACCTCTGATGGGTGAGAAGGGTACCAATGCACACAGCCTTGCTGAAGCTCTTGGCTGAGCAAGTTCTGGGTTCATACAAAAGCGTATGGGAGCTCTCTAGAAGACTTCTGGTGCTGCAGTTGTTGGTTAAAATAGATCAAAATAACAGGGACTCCCAGGACTCCCAGGAGCAACTGGGAGTTCTGGTGCTTGTGGGCTGCCCTGAAAGTTGTCATGTGAGTGGACGGGACACAGCATGTGGAAAGAGGTGAATTAGAGATGCTTGCATACTTGAGGCATATTTGAGTGTGCTCATATAAATGGGAAGGGAGAGGAGGAGAAATATGGAGACAAAGTGTCCCTCTATCTCTTCCAATTCCCTTGGCTCTTGCTTGTGAGTGCTGCATCTCCACTGAGGGCTTTGCCATACTAGCTTTGCCAATGTGACCATATGGTTGTCCGCATCAGATGTAGCTTTCTGCTGTAGTTTTCTTTTGCTTTCTACTCCTTCTGTTCAGTTATTTGTTCTTTCTCTCTCTTTTGAATCTGTTGTGATCCCTGTCCTCATCTGGGAACACTATTTCTTCTCCCTTTATCTCCTGCCTCTAACACATCTTCCCTTCAGCGCTTTGCTTCCACTGATCATTCCTTCAACTCTTGCTTCATTTTCAAGCCACCAGAAAATGTCACTCAGCCAAAGCCTTGTTGCTTCCCCATCTGAGATGGCTCTTGATGCTGATGTACAGTCAGTCTTCCTTGCATTGCTACTGGCTCCCACAATCCCTACAGGCTTCTGTTCCCCCTTGCACCACCAGCAACACTAGATGTGCCATAGAGAGCCCAGAGAGGAGACCCTAACCTTTTCTGTTTCCTTGACTGCTTTGCCACGATGAACACTGCTTTGTGCAGAAGTACAATGTGCCAATGACTGCTGTGGAGAGGGAGTGGCTGGAGAAAAATCACCTGGGAGAATGCTGCTCCCTTACCACATTTCTGCAATGAAACCTTGAACCAGAACACACGTGGTGAACAGACTAATTTAAATGTAACTGGTTTAAGTGAGTTTTGATTTCAACTAAAAATATTCACCCAACCCTTGCCACAATCCTTCGTATTGTGTTCACAGAGTTTATGGAAACACAAAGTTAATTGCTTGGGTGTTTCCAGGACTTTTCTCTGGTATTTAATTTAAGATAACACATGGGGAAGTGTGTTTGCAGTTGAACGTAAGTTCTTTTTTATATCCTCAGTTTATAGTACACAATTGTTATTTTTATAAAATATTCTTCCTGGTCACTACGGTAACTGGCAGGTCTTATTCAGACTGAATGGCTGTTTCCTCTCCATAGAAGCCACTCCCCTGCCTGGCACACTGCTAGGGCAACCTTGCTAATTGCAGCCTGACTTCTATGGAAAACCAGAAGACTGTATTGTCCAGGACTGCTGGTCTGACACCACTGGCAGTAACATAGTTGCACAATAAAAAAAACCTATGGTCATAAATATCAAACCAGAGAGACTTAGATGTTAGTGAATATCAGAAAAAGCACACAGAATGCTCTTTCATTTAAATATAACGGGTCTATGAATGTGACATCCCTGATTCACTCCTCCGAACTAATGGGTCAGTGCTGCAAAGACAGTGATATATTTTTGTCTGTTTTAAGAATCATATTAGTGATGAAAGTGGATAGTCTGGATGAACTGACAGGGCCACTAGCTTCTGCAGTAAAAATAACCCAAATCAAACTGAACTTGGAAACAGCAAATACAGAGAAGAGATTTCTCTGGCTGAGCTGGAAAAAAGGAGATCAAATGAGATTAACTTATTTCAGTTACTTGCTGAAATCTGGACTGAGTTCCTCAAGCTGTAAAACTGACATGGAGGAATGAAAAGGGCCAACTTAAAGGTGGAGTATCTTTGGAAAGTAAATGCTTCTCTATGCTTCTGTACAAGCAACATCTAAGACATCAGGCAAAATGCATTATCTGTGCCTTTATCTGTCTCTTGTCAAGAAGGATCAGACTTTTTCAATCCAAAGTTGCCCAGTGAGATGATGAACTGAGCAGGGCTGAGCAACGTGACTTCACTTCAAAATTGGCCCTGCTTTGAGCAGAGTTTTGGACCTCATCTAGTGGTCTCATCCAACCTAAATTATCCCATGTCTCTATGTGTTGGCCCTATTTGCTTTCTCATGTAGAGATTCAATGATAAAAAAACCCCACCACTTCCACTTTAAAAACAGTAAACAAAAACCAGCCAGAAATAATTTATCTATTTGTGGTTTATTATGAAAGTACATCCCAGCCCTGCATTTCCAGACACTGTAGGATGGTGCACTAAGAAATATGAGGTGTACACTTTATAAACGGGTATCACGGGAGGAGGATGTAGCACTGCCACAGAACAGAGTATAACATAAGCTTCTGCGTGAGCTTTTCAGTCTCCTAAAACAATCTGGGATTGAAAGAGGGTAGTACCCCAGTTCACTAACCTCAGATCAGTTCTCTCTTCTTCTTCTGTCTACAGTAAATGAAGATTTTATGCCCCAGGAAGATCCCTATGTTCATTGCAAAGTGAATTCAGTGATTAATGAAAAATGCCTGGCCCCATTTGTATGAAGCATAATGGTACACATGTCCTTACAGGTAGCATTAGGATCAGGTGGTAGGAGCTATCTTTATCGTTAATGGAAGATGACAGAAAAATCTTTGTGATAGCTTAGCATTTTGTATTTGTATTGCAACTAGACAAATGCTGAGGATACTTGAGTAGTATAATGAATGGGCACTACAGGAAAGGAGAGTTTCCAGTACTACAACGAAATGGTAAGTATCTGGTTGGCAAATAAATTCCTTATGTCAGTGTTACAAACTAATCAAGTTCTAGTACTGTACAGATATGTCAGATACTTTCATAAGCTTTGGCATGTTTTGCCACTGCACAGTTTCAGGTGACAAAAATAACAGTAATCCTTGGATTTACATTTCAAGAAGAGGAAGTGGCTCCCTGGGACAGGCCAGGGAGATTTCAGATTATGGAAAGAAATACTGAATGAACATTAAATGACAGTCTGCTTTTCCCAGAGCTTTCAAGCATCAATCATTCATTCTTGGGTGGATACCAGCCTATAGTTATTGACATAAAAAGAATTGGGCTCTTCTTGGGATTAGTATTTTTTTAATGTGTTTACTTGTTTATTTGCTTATTTATTTGCTTATTTCAAGGTAAAGTGTCTGTGAACAGTTATGTCTGGCTTTTATCAATAACTGAGACTTTGTATTAAAAAATCAAATATGAATTAGCAGATTTGTAAATTACATGCATACATAATTTATGGATACAGAAAGATTACAAGATCAGGATACACATTGATTATTCATTACTGGTCCCCCTCATTTAAAAGGCAAATAGTATGAAAGTACAAAATCATCAGTTCTTAGTCATCCACCTTCGCATCGGTACATGGAGAAGTTTGTGGAAGTAGTACTTCTGTCCAAATAGCATTTTCAAAAATCTTGAAGGAGAATCTTCAGCCTGGAGAGTAAAAGAAGGCATTAGTTTTGGTACAGTTACAATCCTCAGAGCTCACTTTGGCAGTCATTTCCTTGTCTGTGGGACAGAACATGTTGAAGGCCAAGCATGACAGAGACCTGTCATGATGCTTAACTAGTTTATGAATACTTTTCCTGATCTTAATTGGCTCTTGCTTTTTCAATCTCTGCTGTGAGTCTTCAAAAGTAAATATTCTTCAGTTTTCTTCCTGTGTATATGCTAAAGAAATCCAAATGTGTTTTCCAACCTCCCCTACATGTTGTCTCTGAAGAGTATGTACTTGGAATGTGATGGATACTTCAATGTGCCATGAAACCTGGGAGGTTGTTTTTTAATATTTCTTTCAATCCCTTCATCTGCAGTTGCTTCCTAGTTTTTGATATGTCTGATCAACCTCTTTTTGCAGTAATGCTGGTTGATCACTCTTTAAGAGACCAAACTTTTCACAAAAGTGTAGATGGTATTGTAGCTTTAAAAATATCCTATACAAGCCTCCAGTTCTATCTTTAATCTCTCTTGTTTTGTCAATCACCCCCTTCATGCTACAGGTGTGATCAAAATGACACTGCTTGGGATGGGTGTAGCTCTCATTACAGACTTTTCACTCCTGTTTTTTCCATTTGCACATCAAGCTTATGAATATGTGTATTTTCTGTCTGTGGGGTGTTATAAATCCCCCCAGAGCAGAACCGTAAAGTAGTTCAGCTCTATTGTTTCATAGGAAATTACAAAGCTCACATTAAGAGTATGTACTTGTCTTCAAGGGGTCAATGACAAGCCGTGGTATTGGAAAAACAGAGGGTAAAATACATTTCACGTTACGAAGATGACAAACAGCAAGCATAATGCAAGTGAAGACAGATAGATTTTCCTTCACCAAAATATCTATTGCCCCTGGAAAAACTACTTTACTTAAGAAAACTCTAAATCTAACCTATGGTCTCATATTACCTTTAAAAGGAAAAATAAACTCTGGAAAGTAACATAAAACATTCTCTAATCAAAACTATTTCATCACAGTCAAAAAACTCAAGCTGGTTTCCAAAAGCTTTTCATTTCACTTAATGATGACAAGCAGTAGAGCTGCAGAAAGTCAGATTTGTTCTTGGAAGGGTAGAAGGTAGCTAACAAAAACCACAGGTGAGAAAGGAAGTTTGTCAAGCCCAAACTGGGAATTGTTTTATGAACTGTTCCAAGCAGAATCTTAATAATTTGACTCATCAGCTAGCCCTGAGGACTATGTTTTGCCCAAGCATATTTCCAATATGTATTTAAAGTTAGGATTTGGTTTAACTTTTAACCTCAGCATAAGCAATCTGTACTACAACTGCTCCAGTAAGTACCTGGAGAGATCTCTGGAGGTTTGCTGCCCTCAGTGGGAACAGCATTTTCCATTTTCTGTCATGTATAATAAGGAAAGCAAAGATAACAAGAAAATGCAATTCTGCCTCCCACATAGTCTGTCTTGTTAAGCAGAACAGAGTTTTCATGTTGCTACATGTATCATCTTCTCCCTATTCTTTCAGGAAGCTGTCTGTCGTAACAGCCTTCCCATTTTAGATAGCAAAATTTACTACAGTACCTGTGGCCTTCTAACCTGGTTAGCATTCTGACTGTGCTTCTTACATCTGAGAGCATCAGGCTACTAATGCAAAATACGCCAAAGTTGGTATTTCTATCTGCATGCTCCGCGCCGCCCCCCCCCGCCCAAGTCTTCCACCTTACTTGTCTGTGAGTTTATTTTCCCCTCAGCTGTACTCCCCCCCTTTAAAAAATCNNACGGGTACTAGTCTTGTGATGACAGCAGGTTGTCATCACAAAGTGTTTTTTCTGGGCCTGTGATTTTCAGAAAGCCTGTCCTAATGGATTTTGGTTGCTTATCAGCTTGGATTCTGCTGATCGTGTTACACAATGGTGCTCATCTCTCCATCCTGTGTTTATGGTTAAGTTTTCTGACTGGGACAGGGAATGTATCTGTAATGTCACATTAACACATAGTGATCCATCATTGCAATGTGGTGATTTATGTATTTGCATAAATAGTCCTACATAATTTGCTCATGAAAGGTTTTCCAGGCTTTACTTCTGGGAAGTCTTTAGCTCATTCTCATACTCTTTGGCTGTGCATATTTGTCTGTCTCTGTCTGATGTTTCTCCTGCCATGTTTTTGCCCTTAAAATGTCTGCAGTATGGTAAAAATGGAAGATGAAAAATGGAATCCTTTCTCTGCTAAGTTACACATTCTGTGTCCTCAGGTAAAAGCTGTCTGTCTCGCTTCAGACACTGTGCTGCTGTGTGCCTCCAGGATTTCTGTCTGCAACCATCAAGGGCTGTTGACACTGCCCAACAGCCTGAATAAATAGGCTGTGAAAAGAGGAGGCCTGTGAAGGTGAGAGTCTTTCCCGTGCTCATCTCATGCTTCTGTATATCAGAGGGCTGGAGCACTGCTTCCATGAGGACAGGCTGAGACAGTTGCGCCTGTTCAGCCTGGGGAAGAGAAGGCTTCAGGGAGACCTTATAGCAGCCTTCTAGTATCTGAAGGGAGCCTAAAGGAGAGCCAGAGAGGGACTCTTTATCAATGAGTGTAGCGATAGGGTGAGGGGTAATGGTTTTAAATTGGAAGAGGGGAGATTTACATTAGATACTAGAAAGGACTTCTTTCCTGTGAGAGTGATGAGACACTGGAGCAGGTTGCCCAAAGAAGTTGTGGAAGCCTCATCTGTGGGTGTTTAAGGCCAGGCTGGATGGGGCTTTGAGCAACCTGCTCTAGTGGCAGGTGTCCCTTCCTGTGGCAAAGGGGTTGGAACTCGATGATCTTCAAGGTCCCTTCCAACTCTAACCATCCTAAGATTCTATATTATACACATTACTGCTCTATATTTGAACCCTGTAGCTTAAGAGATGCTTCTCCACATTTTTCCTCATTCTGACAAAGTCTATTTTTATCCCATATAGAGAACCTACAGATTTCCAGTTTCTTATATTTAAGTATAATGAGTTAAGTGTTCTTATCCAGAGCCTTATGCTTTTTTATACACAGGATGCTGGCCTATATTCTATTTCCCATCTGTAGGTGTGGCATACTTGTAAGCCAGCCAAGAAGATCTCTAGGGCCTACCCATTCCAATAAAATGATAGAATTGCACATTTGCCAATCTCTGCCTCATATGAGTTTGTCCTCAGATTCTTTTCAGCCCTTCATTTAACTCCTTTGTCTTCTATTCAAACATTTCCTTCTGTGGAGTTATGGGAGTCTGCTCCCTTTGTGATTTCTATTCTTCCCTGTACTGTTACCTGTATGATTTAGTTGAGTGCCAGATTTGCTTATGCTTGGCACTTGGGTATCAGTGATACAAACTCTCTAGTCTCATCCAGAGTTCTTGCTGTGTGCAGGGAAGATCACTGACTTGGCACAGCTGTATACTTTGTACTTTATCCAAAAGAAGAGCTGGGTACTGTGGAATATACTTGTTGCAGAAGTTAGTTATTTTTATGCAGTTTGGCAAAGGACGTTTTACCAGGAACTTGATTATAACTGTTGAAAAATAACCTCTTGGGAACAGCATTTTTCTGTGCTAAAAGTTTGTCCAGAGCTCTTCTAGGAAGTCATTGATTTTTTTCTTGCTGGCTGCTGCTGAACAGCCTTGCTGTAGCATATGTGGTGGCCTGTGTATTTTACGGTTAAGATGCAGACTGCTCCTTTTTGGATTTCCCTTGTACCCAAGAACAGTGATTTTGCAGCTGTTTTGGTGCAAGCTGAAGAACACACAGCTGCTGAATACATTATCTTTCATGTCCAAGATCTGGTGTGATTATTGTTTTTAATTTTGGATTTCTTTTCCTTCAATGCTCTCAGTTCCCAATTTCATCTACCAAAAAAAATAAACCCGTTTCAAACTTTGTGTCCAGCCCTAAGTGTAGATACAGAGGGAGCAAACTCAGTGTATGGCAGAGATTTTACTCCTTTACCCTGTGTATACTGTCCTTTCTAACACTGAAAACACTGTTTGAGGATTCCTGGCCACGACTACACACATACGTTTGATCGTAAAATTTTAAGGTGATGTAGTGATGTCCATGAACAATCCCAACAAAACCAAACTGAAAAACAACTGTAAAAGAGGCAGTTATGGGAAAAGTAATATTTTCCAGATCTTGAACAGCAGCACCAACAGGTTTTTCACTATCTGAACAAAAATGGGTTTGGTTACATCGCCACAGTTTCCAAGGAACAGGTGTCAGTGTCCACGCACAGTTAGCAGTAATTGGTATGTCCGAGGCAGCCTCAGGAGAGCCAGGATTAGATACACAGTCATGGAGACAGAGCTGTGCTCTTCCCCATGCAGCTGGTTCAGTCAGCTCCAGATGAAGGTCCAAGATAGGGCTAATCCTAACAGACAGGTGCCATGTTTCCTCCTTTGAAAGTAGATGCTCTCCAGCACTGTTAATCCACTCTCACCCACTACACCTAAATGTACAAGCCTGGTTAGAACTCTTTTGACTTAGTAGGGCATGCCACAAAACTTGAAGCTTCACTGCATTTCTGATAACACTTCCAGTGCTACTCTGAGAAAATCCTATCAGATATGGTCAAGATTAAATTTAATTTCTGCATAAAAGGTAGAAAAAAATTTTGTACTAAACCTTATCCTGTAGTAAGGCATAGGAATGAATGTTTAATTTTTTGTTTTTGTTATTTCTTAAAGATTTAATCAAGAAAAAGTAACTATTTTTCTCCTGATTGGATTGTATTCTAAACAGGATAGTTTTTTATGGCAAAACCAGATTAGACTGGAGTCCTTGTGGTAGGAATTGGCCCCACATTTTAGACATTATTGTTCATTTCCCAACGTTTGCAATATACTTGCAAAGTTTTCTGAAGATCTAAATGCCAAAGCTTCAATGGCTTTTCAGGAGAGCTGAGATTTTTTTACTGTTCACTCACAAAAGCATTAACTCTTTCCACTGGGAGGGACCCCAAGAGGTATGAAGGGGCTTCAACTTGTAATGGGGATTATTATTACTGACTTGTTTGGGGACAGGTATGGACCCTGAATCCAGAAAAATGATACAGGAGAAGAGAGCTAAACTCATTTAAAGAGCAGCTGAGACTGAAGTACTCCCCACTGGTCCATCAGAAAATTATTTCATCAACTGAGTAGCTGCCTGCTTCTACCTCTGAAGCCCTTCACTTCCATTACACACTACACACACTATGTGCTGAATTGTCAACTGTTGTCACCTGATTTTGGCCACTTCAGGGAAAAACATGAAGCTGAATCAGGGACCTGGCTATATTTCCCTGTATTGTATTTCTCAGTAGCTGCAGTCAGTCTGGGACTCCTTTGACACATGTCAGTTAAGGAGAACAGTCTGCAGTATCTTCAGACCTCAGTCTTTCTATCATCTCTTTGGCATTAATGTAGGGGCATGGCAGAGGAATACCCTCCTGAGAGGCTCTCACAGAAGGTGAGAGGCTGACTCACCCTTCAGAAGCTGCTTCTCAGAATGCATTTCACCTAGAAATACACTACATACATCACATGCTAACAAATAATTCAAGAACACTTCAATGTTTTCCACCTGTGGCTTGAAGGGAGTGACTGATGGTGGAGGGTAGAACAGAGAAGAATAAGGGGATGTGGATTTTGTAAGTGCTCTGTCAGGGATGATGGATGCTGTAAGAACATTTTGTCTTTCATTGCACATACTTATCTGTTGCTTCTGCTTTTTGTTGCAGAGTGCATTGGAAAGTGAAGTCTTCCGTGTAACTCTACAAGCTCCCTCTTTTATTAATGCTGCCTATATTTTGTCTGCAGACAAGGGTCTATGGCCCAGCAAAAGGGAGCCGACTGTTGTTTTTCTTCAGAAGAAACTGCATGCAGTTTTAGTAGTCATAACAACAGGGGGACTAACTGCATTCACATTGTGTCAAACATAAATAAATGGCATCTAAAGAATGATTCCAGGCAAAAAGATTATCTGTGAAAGAAGTTCTCTATCCAGCAAGGACAGTGACATTGTCCCACATGAAGGAAAAAAGCACCCTGGTAACCAAAAAGCTGATTTATTTTTTGTCCCAGCAGAAGAGATATTTAAAAGCTGGGAGACATTTGTCTTTGACTTCTTTTTCAGTTGTGTGCATACACTAAGAAGCCTATAATCTTTGGAAGGGCAAGCACCTCCATCAGAGGTAAAAGAAAAGTATATGAGGCTATTATCTTCTCACAGTGTTAAACAGGACAGCTTCTAGGCATTCTGGAAAAAAGGAGTTGACAAAGAGCTATGGTGTGGCATATAGTTTGGTGGGACTGAATCTGATATTCTGGACTGTGAAGTTGTGGTTTGTATGCTAATGGGAAACTGGATGAAGAAGCCATTCCTTCTTCAATGAACTCATATTCCCCTGTTCCTCTCATACCTTATGGAGGAGATAAGTGAGCAAACAAATTGCTACTATTAGATGTCCATTTTTCATGCAAGGCTTCTGTGCTCCTGAGTTTGGGCAGACATTTTTTATGATAATTACAATTATACATAAAACATTGTGCAAAGAGAATTTACCACTGTCCCTATTCCCCTATGGTGGCTCTCTCACAAAACCTGTGCTCTGAATATACAGCTACTCCTTGAAAAGTCAAGAAATAGATTTGTAATTTAAAAAGTAAAATATTGCTTGGCTATAAATAAAGAACAGGTCTGTTGTATTTCATCTGTGGCCAGAATAAGACTCCCTTGGGATTACTTCAGTCCTCAAAATACAGTTTTCTTATCCGATTCAAGACATCTTACTAGATTCCTTGTTAAATGGAGAGATTGAATTTCATTGGGATTCTCAGTCTACCCTGACCTTTTTAAGTAAACTATAATGAAAAGCACAAGAAGAATCTGATACCATAAGGGGACACCATATTTGGGCCAGCAGGTGATATTCTTTGATATTTGTGGTGACCATCAATCTGTCATTTTTGTGTATTGTGTACACCGATATCAGAGACATTAACCAAATGAAAACAATCCCAAACTCTCTGAAATCTTTGCAAAATTTCATGCCCTCCTCTTTCTTTTTCCCCCAACAAAGAATAATTATTTTATTTCAAAGATCAAAGACTGATACCCTTTGTGGGTCTGGCAAAAAAATCTGTATCTCCTCAAACTGTTAAATATTTATTTGCTGCTGTTCCACTGCCAGACATTATCAGTTAGACATTCTTACAGACTTAGATGGCCCTGGAAGATGTTCATGACAATGATATCTCTTCCAGTCTATGACTAGGTTGCCATGATTTCATAGGTTTATTTTGGGTTTTGTCCTGGTTGTGCTGAAGTCTGTTATAGTTTTGGCATGGACTTTAATAAAAGCAAAATGGGTCATTCTTTGTATTTCATGACAAGGAAAAAAAACCCCGAAACCAAACATTTTTGAAGGCAGAGACCAAAACGTTTAATGGTAAATGATAGCAGATTCATCACCAGGTTAGACACTTGAAATATGGCAGTCCACTTTGAAAAGTTACAAAACCCACTGCCTACCATCATTCTCTGCAGAGGATCTATTGCATCTGCCTGTCAGTTCGTATGTAACTTGAATCTCTTGACACAAGGAAAAAGTAAAATAAAACGCTGTGTAAAAATCACTGTGGACTTGCAATGTACCCAAATATGATACTCTGGTTCAAAGAATGGTGTTTGAACCAGACTACAGTTACTGACAAACATGTTATTAATGATCAGCCATCAAATGCTTTTGATTAAAGAGAGAAATTCTGTAGCACTAGAGAAGACTTTTTCTTTTTTTTTCCTTATGTTATAGTTGAGGTACTTAGAGAAAAATGAACTGCTTTAAAAAGATTAATTACACCTGCACTATATTTTTCTCCTCTCTGGACATCAAGAAAAAAGGGAAGCTGGCTTGACTTGATAGTATTTTATCTATAAATGACACAGAAAGAAACTCCTTAGTTACAGGAGCTAAGTGAATAATATATAACACTACATGAAGGATTGCACTGAGAATCCCAGCTATGTTTCAGCCATTTTTAGGACAACTTAAGGGAAAAAAAAAAAAAAAAAAAAAATTTGACCCTGTTTCTCTTAACTAGAAAAAAGGTACATTTTGAATGCACTCAGATACATAGGGGGCAAAGTTCTACAGACCCCAGACATAAGTGCCAGCTTTTCAAAGGTATTTAGACATCTAAGATAGATATTTCTGACCTTTTCAGATACACCAACACAAATTAGAAGCCGAAGACCTAGGATAATTTGATACCAGACATCTATCCTGCTTAGACTTGTCTGAAAATCCCAGCGAGTCTGCAGTTACTCGCTTAGATCCCTAGACACATTTATACGACTGTCCCAGAATTGCCAACCCTGCTCCAGAGCTCATGCAAAGCTGAATGTTCACAGAGGTATGGGCCATTCTGCATGCCCTTGAGCATGTTGTCTGCTTTTGTCTTTTAGCTGTTATGTTCAGCTCAGATTTTGTATGTTGACAGTCATCTGACCCTTCTGCATGTCATTCAGTGTCCTCTGGCATTTTGGATCTGTGATGTTGGATTCGTGTGTTCTGGGTTTCCACCTGCAGCCGTCTAGATGGATGTTTTTCTCCACATATGCTTTGAAATATAAAATCCATTCTCCTCAGCTGCCAGGCAAGGCAGGACTCGGTAGAATACTCATCAGTTATGAGGAAAAAATGAAGGGGAGAGGGTTCGATTTATGCAGATCTGCTGAAGGTAGATCTGACATTGAAGCTGTTGTCCGTATGTGGTTGGTTTGTGTGTGTTGCTGTGGTTGATATCCTCCAAGGGCATAAAGCTGTGATGCAGGAACAGATGAACTGTACATGTGCTGCAGCCTCTGTACAGAACCTTCTATTACTGAGGCTTGGAAAGTGGCTGGATTGCCAGTGATAAGACAGACTGTGGGCTGAAACTGGCCACACTGCTGGGGGTGGTAAGGTAGAGATGAAGGTTATGCCCTGTTCTCCTTGTGCCTGTAATCAGGCAGATAAAGATCAAACTGCATCATACACAATAAAGACGGCAGTCATGCATGAAGAGTCATAATTACAGACCTCTGCTTGTGCAGAATTCAGTCAAACTTCTACTCTTCCAAAAAGATCCTGGCAAAGGATTGGCATGTCAAAGAAGAAATGAAAGTCAGTCCTTCTTGTAGCTGATGATTGCAGTGGCAGAATGCTAGAGACAAGTATATTTGGTGGAGTTGTTTTTTCCATTTGAAGTAGAGTGTTGTTTCTTAAATTACACTTCTTTGGCTGAGTCAAACATTTCCTGCGAGGACTGGATATATTCATGCTCAGGCCCTGATCTCGCAATCTGATCTCACTAGGAGAGTTACGTCTTGTGCAAAGATGAAAAGCCCTCACAGGATCCCTGCCTATGTGAAGAGGTCTGCCAGGGTAGAACCTATTGCAGAACTGGAACCAGCAGCTGAAAACCAAAACTGACTCAGAATGAAATACATAGGTAAAAAAAAAAAATCCCTATTCTTTAGAGGACCATGAAAGCCTACTGTGCTCACAGGAAAATAGTTTTTCAATGGTTTGTTCCAACAAACCATTTTCAGAGTTTTCTAGCTTTTCAGGCTGACTTACTGATTTTTATTACAATTTTTTCAGTTTTAACTTGGGCTGTATTCCCCAAACTATAGACTGCAATTTGAGAAGATATTTTCCCTCTGCAAAATGGTTTGCAATTTTTCATTGTGTAAGGAGTTGTAGGCAATCCTGAGGTGGCTTGTGGAGAATATGATAAATTTGCAAGGCATACTGTACTTAAAGAAAAAAGATGGAAAAGTTCCTCCACGCTTATTTTCTCCCCCATTTATAATCATTAGGCTTTAAATGCCCCATACATCTCTGTCATTTAGATAAGAGGCATTGATTGCTTAACTGCTGCACAGACATTTCATACACCTGGTTTTAGATGACATTTCAGGGGGAGAAAGAGAAGGAAGTACTGTAAAAAGTGTTCACAGTTTGCAATGTCAAACTTTATTACATAAAGTCATAAACAACCCCAATTAGTAGCAAGTAGGTTCATAGCCAGGGTTTTAAGCCAGCTCTGTCTTCATTAAATGTTTCCTGCAGTCAAGCAAGGCATTGGAATATATAAACTGAGCCCTGATTTATAATAAAACACAGTAAGGTTTTAGAAAAGCTTTGCTTTTCCTTCTGATCGATTTCTTGTCAAGGTCCAGCAAAGCCTGAGGAAGGGGTTAAGTAGAGGTCTTGAGGGACCACTTGACATCTGCTACACTTGTGACTTTTTGATCTTGTTTTTTTTCCTCGCTTTGAGGGATGCCCTACAAGTAAAGGCCATGTGTGCCTGTGTGTGTTTCCCAGAGATGGCCAGGGCTGGGAGGGGCACAGCGGCCAGGGGAGCAAAGAAAACAGCTCCTTGATGACAGATCAAATGAAGGCAAAAAAAAAGAGGAGAAGCGGGATTACATGCTCTGTAATCATGGTAATGGGAAGGAAAACACTGCGGGTCTCAAGTGTGAAAGCCTTTGTCCAGAGGAATGTAAGCATCAAGCATGTTTTCATATTATAAACCAAAACTTCACCTGAGTGTTGGGGAGAGTAGTGCATGCCTGCTCCTCTGCATGCAGGTGGCCAGCTCTGGGACTCCTGGGTACCACAGCTAGCCAGGGGGAGGTGGGTGGCCCTCCTGTGGCCCTGGAGTCCCAATAGAGGTCTAGGCACCCTGTAAGATAAGCTGGGAGCTTCGGGCAGGTGATAGGAGGCCACACATCTCACGAAGAAAGCCACAGAGATGGCCTCCTGCGCTGGTCACTTTGGAGGGTGACATCTAACTTCTCTTGTATTTCTGCCTCCCAGCCTGTTTCTTTTTCCACATCCTCTCAATGGTCCCACTTTAAGGCTTAATTAGTTAAAAAAGGTTGTTTACAGAAGTCAGTTCAGCTTCTTGGTGGGTGGACAGTGTCATAAGGGCTGCTGCTGGCAGTATGGAGATGTCTGCCTTGGAGGTATCTGCCTTGCAGATACATGGTCACTGAGGTCTCTGGGAGCCACGAGGAGGCTTCGTTCAGTGTATGATACAGCCTTCTACAGACATGGCCTCTGGGCAGCATGGCAGCAGTCTTTCCCTAGGGCTCTGCAGGTCTTTGGCTGCCACTAAACAGCACATCTGGAAAAAAGGGATGCTTCTTTGGTCACTGAGGCTTCCGCATCTTCTCAGGTCACTTTTTTCATCTTGTGTGCTTCCCTGGGGGAAGAGGAGTGCTAACTTGCTTCTTCAGGCAAGTTTATTGCTTATTGTGACATTATGTGAGTGAACAGCCTTTTTAAACCATAATTTACCAATTTCTCCTAAAGTCTTTTTTCTCCTTCGTCTTTCCCTTCCACCTCCTTTAGCTGATGGGCCTCCACTCCTAAACCATACTTCAGTGGTGAATTCAATCAAGCGCTGGCCTCCAGACTCCTGCAAATTACACTCGGGTTTTAACCCAACAACATGGCTCTGTCTTCAGGTCTGACATTAGGATTTACAAAGTAAGGGGCAGTAAGGCTACCTTTGTGTGAGTGGAAGGGTCAATTTCCTTCTGGAGATCCCACTTCTTTTAAACATCTCTTTCCCAGGAATGGGTATCACAGTTTCTTGTAATGTGGAATTTCCCTAGCCCTCATTGCTACAGCTGTGACAGATAATCATGTAAAAGCTGCTGGCCAATGTGTCAGCATCTGGAACAGGGACAAGCTTGAAGGAGAAGTCATCTTGCTTTCATGTGCCATGATTTCTGCAAAGCTGGGGTCTCCAGTGAGGACTTAAACTAATCTCACATAGTTTATGAGCGAAAATCCATTTACAATGAGAATGACCCCCACTGACCAAAAGTTTAAACAAATGCCCTCTGCATGCGTTTCCTACAGTGGGGATCAAGTTCCATACATATGATGTAAGCAGGGCTCAAACAAGCCTCTCACCTACACATGGAGCAGAAATCATTTGCAAAGAAAACCAAAATGACAGCCATATGCACAGGACATTTTATATGCTACGGCCAGGCTTGCAGACCCCAAGTAGGAGGATCCTCTGATCTGAAAATGCAATTGAAAACAGGTGCCTGACATGCTGCACATAAAAAAATATACAGGCAATTTGGGAGCTCTCCAGAGATTCTTTCAACTGCTGAAAATATGGAGACAACTTCCCAGCCCCTGGTCCTGTGTTTCCCCTCTAATTCCCCTGCTCCCCCTCCTCCCAGAAAGGGAGGAAACTGCCAGGCCATGGTGATGCTGCCCTGTTTAGTAAAAGAAAATGTGAAAAAGATTAAGGAGGATCCATCAAAATGTCAGCCTGATCTTGAACTGCTGGAAAAGAAGCTTTTTTTAAATTCAAGTGTCTGTCACAAAGACCTGGGTGACCTTGTTTTGCAAGTGAAAGCCTCTGATTGTGACCCAGGACTGTTTCCTGTGTCCAACTCCTATTTAGCAAATAAACTAGAAGTACTGACCATGTTTATGGTAAACACCTGATTAGGTTCTACTGGAAAAAAGAAAAGGAAAAAAAAAAAAAAAAGGATTACAGCTGGATCATACAGGACCAGATCAGGCTTCATTTTTATTTGTTGTCACTAAATGCTCCCGATCTTTTTGAGCTCTAAGAGTCATTAAATGGATGTTTTAAAATGGTGCAACTGACAACACAGCTGTATTTCATTCGTAGATAATTGATGAAATACATGTAATAACCCAACTAGATATGTTGACTCATGAGCTAATTTACGTGTAGATGTTACAGCACTTGTGCAGCTGGAAATGTTGCCATCATACAAATCAGTTGCAGATTAATGGAGTCAGGTCCCTCTTTGCACTAGACGAGATAAAAGGCCGCAGTCAAATATTAAAACAAGTTCTGAAGACTTATTGTAAGTTTAAACAATATTTGAAAATTTTTTCCTGACCACAATGCATACTGTAATACAAACCTGGAATTGCTTAACTACATGGTGATTTGGCAATTTTATATATAGTGGATTCATAAAGTGGAGAACATTGTTAAGGAGAAAGGAGCATGGCCTAATGTTTAGAAAGTGAAGCAGAGGTGAGCATTTCCACTCCTACTATTTGCTTTCATACTGGGTGATATCAGTAAAACTGTCCTGGTCTCTGTTTTCCAGTGTGGGGTCTGGGGTGGTGATATTTACTAACTACTGCTCCAAAACCTGATATCATTGTTGTCATAACCGGTTAAGATGATGGTGCTGGAGCCAGAGGAATCTGGGACCTCTTTTCACTTCTATATGTTACTGGCACCCCATTTGCCTCTCCTTTGAAAGAGAAATACTTGACTGTCTCTTTCCAGAAAATGCATGAAAGTCTTTTGCACTGAGTCCTCTGCACATTATTTAAAACTGACAAGCAATGACAAGAGTATCCAGACTAAGAGGTACAAACACAGGGACAAACAGATGCACACTCAAGTACATTTCCTCAGGAAACATGCTAAAAACTGCTTCCTTGTTTCTACTGATTCAACTGTACAGAAAACTGTTGTTTTCTGCCTAACGCTACTTGTTTCAGTAATCATTTAAAAAGACTAAACTGGAAATAGGAGTGGGTTAGACAACAGCTATCTAGATTTTTTTTTTTTTATGAGCCCACTATAGGAAATAATTTTGAATCTCTCTGAATGTTATTTGCCAGGAAGCAAAGTTACAGCTCTGAAAGTATCAGTTCAGGCTGAGTATTTCCAGATTGACAAGAAAAATACTAGCCCCCCTCTTTTCTTGTGAAAGGGAGACATTTATATGGGCTGGTATCTGATTCAGCAATTTCACAAAAATTGATCTAATGCAGTCTGTCTATGATTTTAAGGCATCTAATTTCAGTCACTCCTAAAGAATGCCATTACAAGTTTATTATGCAGTTGATAATATTTTTTTCTGTGAATAAAGGAAAAGGAAGCTCTTTTGGCTGGAAAGGAAGTCAAAGAAATTAGAATTAGTATTAGAATCCATGGAACGATACAAATAAATGTATGTATGTGGCCAGGTATATGGACCGCCTTGCTTATTCTGTTAGTATTTACTTGAGTTTGGTTATTGGAAAGATTGCCAATTGAATATGTGTACTTAACTGCTCTTTGCTGGTAGAATGAGTGGCAAACTTTACACAAAACTACGGAGCAGAGGCAGGACACCTTGGGGTTAAAGAAAATGGCAATACATGAGCTATTATTTGAGGAAATTCTGCTTCTTTGGCTATCACCAAATGCGGATTTATGACAAGCAACTTGTGGAAAGCACAAAGAACAACAAAAAAGTCCCATTACATTATAGGACTACTGTGGAATTGCTTCTCACACTTCTTTGCAGTCTGAAGAAGCTAATCTTTTCCTTAGGTATCCCATATTAGTTTAAGAAGGACACGCATAAAAATTCTTGTTGTTTTAGAAACTTTTTCTCCAATCTTGTTCCTCCTGTTTAGTATAAATAACACTTTGACTGAAGTAAGTTGTCTAGTTGCTGCTATATTTATTGCTGTTTGTACAGTTTGGGAAGAAAAAGCTACATCTACTGAAGTCCAGCAGTGCTTATTGAGAATGCTGAGCTGACCAACAAGATGAGGCACAAGAGTGGAGATTTGAAGGAGCACTCCAGAGAGGTCAAAAGGGTGGATAAAACTGTGAGTTATAGATATGCAGCAACTGGCCTTAACCTGAAACCATGTTCGGATGAGTGGTGTGTGCAGAATCACATCAGTTCCAGAACATGGAGTTCAACTCTGTGATGCTTCAAAGCAATGGTTTCTATTTCAATGCAAATTTGACAATGATAGATGTTAATCACACTCCTTAACAAAGAACCAGAGGCATAAAAGTGAGTAGTGTGGCATATGAAACCCATAAAATAGAAAAGAACCACATGCAGTAGATATACTTAACTGCTCAGGAAACCAATCAACACCTCTAAAATGTGGCTACATGGTAGCATACAATACTTCAAAGTTAGTGGAATTCACAGTGAAAACAAGAAGATGTCAGTTTTGCAAAGATTCAATGGGGAATTTTACAACTACACAAAAAGTAGAGCAGAATTAGTCTCTAAATTGAGATAAGCTTATTGATAACAAAAGTACCAAGAAAAGAAAATGTTAGCTCTGAAAAGGAAATATATTTTTTTTCCGGTGAAGGAAAAAAATGTTTGCTTTAACCCTAATCCTGAAAGGGTTTAATTTACTTGCCCAATTTCAGACGTGAGTAGTCTCACTGACTTCAGACAAAGTGTAATCCTGCTGAGATCAATGATAGTACTCACATATATAATGTTGAGTACATGCATGTGTCTTTTCAGCACCCAGATCTCAAATGCCTACCAGAGAAATAAATACACCTGGAAATAAATATCAAAGTGCACATAGAATTCTTTTTCGCAGCCTGAGATGAGTATGCAGGAAATAGACAAAATAACTCATTTGTGATACATTTTATCACTTCTGAAATGTCTAAGTGGAATCACTTGTGGAAAATGCAGAAAGATTACAGTCCCAAGGTGTAGGAAAATTACAGCCTGTGAGTCTCCCTCTCTCACATTAACTGGGATCATCAAAGATTTCCCAAATGTCTTTGTGAGCGGGATTGTAGGTGAACTTGAACACTTATAGGCTCAGAAATTTGTCCAAGGTTCTCATTTTATTTCAATGCAAACTCATGTTATGTCTGTTGAAAATTCTACTGACAGTCCCATACATGTAATTTATGACATTTCCTATCAAGATGTTTAGCTGAATTAGAAACATTTGTGAAGAAGCCTGGCTACAGCCAGTTATAAAGCATTTTTGTAGCAGAGGTGAGGGCTGTTGAGTCAACAAAGGCGGGCTCATCTTACTTTTATTCTGATGGCTGTTGATCAAGCAATTGCACCATAAACTGTTTACAGCTGTGGCTTTTGTTAGGGTGACAAAGAACATGTTTAAGGGTAGACAGAAAGCTATGCTGTATGTTAGTTCACAATGACCATGTGGTTTACACACCAAACAGTGCAAAGCCTATTTCTGCAACATCCAGGCTTCTCGGTGAAGCGGCACAAATTTATTCTCTCTTCTTTTAGATTTGTTTTACTGATTTGGTTACACGTATGTCTGTCCTAATATCCCAAATTAACACCATGGAGACCGTGGTGATGATATGCCTCCTAGCTCACAGGCTTCATTTTAGGCATGTGAACTCATATTTAAATGGATAAGAAAAAAAATTAGAGATGCCCATAGGTTTGAAGAGCATTAGTATTTACGACTAAAGGGAATGTACTTGTTCCTTCTGTCACACCAAGGGAGAGACTTTTCATTGCTAAAATTCATCTACCAGGAAACTTACTTAGCTGTGCAGACTGGAGATTAAGCTCTCTCTTTTTGCATGGTTTCCTTGTAGCTTTGCTCTGTATTTGTCTTCAGAAATAGGATAATTCCACAAGAAAACAGTGACAGCTGTCTTCTTTGGAAGGCCAAATCATTGCCTGCCTTCAAGCTGTTCGTGTCTGGATGCAGAAGCCAGGGTGTGGACACTCATGGAAACGACCCTTTTGTCCCTTCTGTGTTACACGGCTGCACAATAGAATGCAGGCCGAAATAATTTCATGTGTAGCTGTCTAAAACACAGCTCTCTGTTGTAAGTCAGTAGTCCACACTGTCTTCATGGTTAGTAGATAAGCAGCTACTGAGGTCGCCTGTCTTCAGATGAGATTTACTGCCCTCTTGAGGTATTTGTCTTTCTCCTCCAAGAACAGAGGGAGCTTAGAAGACCTTGTGCCCTCATGTAGGAAGTTTATATCAACAATAGCCAGCTGACATACCTTATCACACTAAGGAGTACAGGCTGCACTCCTCAGGGGAAAAAAATGAACACCACAACACTTTCTGCACAGATACCTTGGAAGCGGTAGACAAAACTAGCAAAATTAAGCCCAAGTCAGCTTGAGTTCTCCTGTTACAGTGTGACCATATGTCATTTTTTTTAATATCATGATGCACCACCTCACAGCTGGACAATCTAGCTCTGTTTCCAGTAAATGATTCAGGTTACACAAAATCCATACTCACCTTTATCAGAACACCAATGGTCTGCACTGCCTCTGCAGACTTCAGGAGCCAGGTCCTCGAGAAAAGACAGCCAAAAACTATGACCTGGAATAAATGGGCTCCTGGCCAACTTTGCCAGTAACATTAGTACTTTCAGTGTTCCTGAAGCTAAGACTTGCTTCAATCTGGTTCTTGTCTTATGCTCTGCTGGGTTATTATCTGAGAGTATTACTTGGAATACTGGCTGGTTGGTGATATCTGTGTTTGTTCTACCTGTGTTATAAAGCCAGCAGTCAGGCTGGAGGATGCTTTCCCATAACTCAAATCTTTGAAGGTCAGCAATATCACAGTGAAAAGTCTCAAAAGTGTTTTGAAAATTGTATGGCCGTCAGGATGGTAGTAACCTATTTGAGGGGAAGGAAGTTGTGACATCCTTCTGCTGAAGACTCTATTGTGTCTGAGGCTTCTCTTCTTGATTTTCTGCTGTTTTCATTTCAGATTTGATTTCCAGATGAAAACTTTGCATTTTGACTTTTAAAACCCCCCTTTTTTTCCCCCAGAGGGGTAGTTTAGTTTACACTGTTCAGATACAGTCATGTCTGCCTTATCTTTGATACCAGGCAAGTTATACTCTATGCAGGAGAGACACTTGCCATTTATATTTTTTTCTATAATAGATATTAACATATTAAACTGGAGAAGTAATTATTGGCTAAAAAACACCTATTAAGATCCCTAATTAGTACCCCTTGGACAAAAACAAACAAAAACAAAACCAAAAAAGAAAATTAGAAAAAACTTATGCCTACAGATAAATGTTGAAAAAAAGATACTGTGAGATAAAGATATCATGGGAACCTCGCACTAATCAAAATCTTCTGTGACTGCCTTATTAAGATACTTGCTTTAAGAACAAAACATATGGTAGAAGCCTCAAGGAGATAGGCCTTTTAGCTTACCACCAACAGAAGTGTAAAATGCTCCCTATTCCTTCAAGGATTTAAGTAATGCTTGCTTAGGGTGTTTCATTCACTAGCAAACATGGTGATTTGTGAAGCACGACTAATGTGTCCCTGGAAAGTTCCAGCATGAAATAAGACTAGGTGTGAAAGCCTGTCAGGGTCCAAAGAGGTATGATTTAAGGGGAAGCACTCCCTGAATATGTGAAGATGAGTGTTACTAACTTAATCCATATGATATCTTCTCCTCCCTGAATGTATGGGAGAATGTAGGGCAGAAATGCATGAAGCAGACATTAGTCATTGTCCACAGGTGATATTTCTTCCGTGAATTTATCAGCATTGCCATACTGTGTTTAAACTTTTGCATACTTGATTAGTGTGCAAAGTAAAGGACCTAGCTTAAGTTTGCTTGCAGATGCACACAAGCTTGGAAAATTTTAAAAGGCTCTAGTTTGATTACAAATGTAGCTCTGCAGTCTTACACAGTAAGACTGAAAGCTAGATATCTGGGCAGATATGGAGGGGCAGGAAAATATCTTTCTGCTACCGATACTGTTACATGAAAGAGTAGAGGCAAGATCTGATTTTCTGTTGTATTTCATTTTCTGTTCATTTTCAGTCTGTCATGATTTTTCTTGGATGATCCTAGATTTTCTACTATCAGCATAAAAAATTAATATACCTAGCACTTACAATTTAATTTAATATTAAGCCATATGAGACATATCTGTACAAGCACAGAAAAAAGATATCTTCCATCCATTGTGCAGCCTTGGGATACACCTAGAACTGAGAAGAGCTCTGAAATCATCCATTTAATCTCTCTAGCACGGCATGGGATACCCCTGAAGGTAAACTGCAAGTCCTAATTTTGGTAGTGAAAGGTATGTGGGTTGCTAATCCATAGGACAACTGAAAAAATATGCCCTTTTTATCTGGGCATAGTATGGGATGCTCTGGGGAAACTTTTGACTTGCAGGGCTGCTGTCACACCCTGGGGAGAAGTACATGAAAAAAGAATAGAGAAGAGTAGGAGTGAGTCTTAATTCTGCTGCCTAAGTCCTTGTCCACTCCTTGTTACACTTTGTCTGTGTGACAGGGAAAGAGATGACTGTGGAGCAAACCTGACATATCTCTGTAAAGGTAGATATGGTCAGAAAAGTTCGTCAAGGAACAGCCATTTACTGCCCTGTGGTGAGACACAAGAAGAGCTACTACTGTCCAGGTAAAGGAAATGTGCTTCTGTTAGCTCTTACTCGAGCTAATGTGGCTTACCCAAGGCAAAGGCACAAACTGATTCCCTTCAAGAAACACAGACTGGAAAAATTTTATGGAAAGTGTGATTTGTTCTTGTGTTCTAGCTAGTACAAAAAGCTTGAATCCCCAAGAAACCTTACATGTAAGTCTCAAATACAATAGATAAATGGCTCCTGGTTATAACAACTCAATGTCTTAAAGTTTTTAGAGCTAAAGCAGGTTTGGATTGGAGTAGATGAGCCTGCTTAAAGTACAAACTGCAAGGATTTTGAAGTAAATCTAACATCTTTGTATCACTACTCTTGTTCTTACAGTTGGCAAAAACCAAACTCACTGCAGCCTTCTTAAAAATAGCAAAATTCAACTCAAGCATGTACAGCACCATGCCAAATCCTAGACCTCCTTGGTGGCTCCCTGCCTGAAATTGGATATCTTTCTAACCCAAGAATATAAAGACCTTCCTCGGGGTAGTGGAAGAAGGAATAGCACCTTTGCGATGTTGGTTTTATCTGTCCTGTGTGTTCTGGTTTTTATTTGCTTGTTTGTTTGGTTGGTTGTTTTTTATATTGTCATTTTATTTGCTTAAAGTAAAGAACAACTGAAACAAGCTATGCAGCACTGTCTCAGCAGTTTGCAGCCTCACAGATCACAGTGCAAAAGACAGTGGCAGTATGGAATCAGCTATATTTAGGAACATGTCACACTGATCAAATTTTCTTGTTCCCTGTATGGTGAAACAGGAACAGATATAGCATCTGCTTCCCCATTCACTGAGGTTTCCGTGTTTTATATAGCCAGAATAATTTCACCTAAAATGATGAATTTAGATGCTGTGTTCAGTCAAGCTGTAACCATGTCACATTTTACAATTTTGTGATCCAGTCTGGGCACAGGATTCTGGTATAATGCAAGGGAAAAGGTGTAATATTTTTATTACAGAAAACAAAACCTCAGGATTTAAGAGAATTTTCATAATGTATTGTAGGGAAGATGTTGTCAGGTTACCCTGATATCTGATTTCCCTTGGATATAGCATATCTTGAAATTTTCTTCTGAATTGAAGAGCTGTAATAGTAAATACACTTGTTTCTCTCAGTCAATCACATGTTGTTTACATTCCAGTGTGATATGGTGAACACACTGAAAATCATGGAAAATATTTTATAAAAACAAGAAGCTGTAATGAGCTGTTGAAATGAAACTGTAATAGCCATGATATTTTGAAAGCATTAAATACGGCAGAAACATGTCCTAGGAATTTGAAAGTAGATTTGGGTCATACTTGAACTGATGCCTCTGCAAGTTATTAAGAAGCAATGCACAGGTAAATGTGTTAGCTATGAGCTTTGAAATTTATTTTTAGTGACCATGATGGTTTGACAGCATTTCTCCAAATGAAAAGAATCTGCTACTAGTTCACTGAAGTATGAGTGCACAGGCATGTTGTTAACACAATCTTCTGATTCTGAGTGCACTTCTATTCCTCATCTTTACTATGGCTGGTGACAGCGAGTTCCACAGCGTAATTATGTGATAGCTGAAAAAATACTTGATTTTGTTTGCTTTAATGACTTAGTAGATTGTTCCTGTGCTATGCAAAAAAACAGTGAAGAATTGTTCCCCAATCATTTCTTCAAACCATTGATATTTATTATCGGACCTGGGCCATCTCCACCCTTCAGCATTCCCTCCTTTTCACCAAGGAGTCTGAACACATTTAGGTTTTCCTCATATGGAAGCTGTCCCATTTCTTTGATCATACGTGCTGGTGTTTTCAGGCTCTACATCTTGAGGCATGAACAGCCGTTTAAACAAAAGGACATCTTCTGTGAGGGGCTTCTCTTCTCTCCCACAGCAGGTGAATAACATCAAGTCACAACAAACTGCTAATAGGTTCCATCTTGGCTCTGACCGAGCACTGATGGGTTTCGATTTCCTCCCATCTACATGCTGACCAAATGAACAGTGTTTCTTGTGTGTGGTTAGTGTTTAAGGCCTCATTGTGTACATGGCCTTGAAAGATATATTTTTATAGGTAAGCACCTCATAAAATATTTTTCTGAAGACATTTATCAAGAGAGACTGAAAACCTGTAAGGAGAGGGGAAAGAGAAGGCAGGGAAGCACAACATGTGCTTTTCAGCTGCCACAAAGCCCTTCAGCAGCAGCAGCAGCCTTCATGTGAGAGGCGACACTTTGCACATTACAACAGGGAATCAAAAGATTTATACTCAACACTTCATATATATGACTCTCTACGGCATCATTTTGAAAGGGTGATTATTGGTTTGACATGAGGGAATATTTTACAATAAATGTTGAAAGTTCTCTATGTACATAGCAATAATCACCTGATGCTGCTTTTTCTTACTGCATGGCTTTTAATAATAAATAATCATAATAATGATAGTTAGGTTTTCCAAAGTTATCCCATTTGTTTTCCAAGAACCCCCAGGGGCTAGTATTTATCACTCGATGTGAATGCTCTCTGCTCTTCTCCCTCCACTTAGGCATGCATATAAAAGAAGTACAGACATAGGGGAAGTGCCTCACTTAATTTGATGGCAGCTCTGTTTATTATTATCTCCCTGAGCTGTGGAAATTGTAGTTCAGTTGTTGAGCAATAGCTAAAACAGAAGCCATAGATCCCATTAGGCTTCTCCCTGAGATCTCTATTTTTCAACCCCCACAGGTCTGATGTGTACAAAAGCAATGCACTGACTGCAGCAAAGATGACAAGAAACACCCTCTTAAACTCTTGTGTAAGTCAAGAGTTAGAGCACCCAGTGAATTGAGACAGGACCAGTGTGTAAATATGTTCTTAAGTTTGCATTTACATGGCATCTTGGACTAATTAGGGTGTCTCAGCCCATACAATATAGGAGGAAGGAGGAAAGGATGGCCACAAAAATACTAGACAAAGACTTAGTACAATCAAAGAGAAAGATTTGATTTTGGGAGGTAATACAGCATGGAACCTGCAAAGTGCAGTCTTTGTTCATGTCTATTTTTTGCACAAAATTTGCCTTATTTTGCTAATTTAAAGTGCACTCAATGGAATAATTTCTCCTCTCTCCATATTATTAACCTTATGGACATTTTGGGAGAAAACAAGGACTGGGCACAACTACAGATATCTTGTGAATGAATAGCTTAGGTAGTAGTTTTCCCTAAACTTTCACTTTTTTGTACTTTTTTTGTTGTTGTTTGTGATTTATTGTTCAAAAGAAAAGAAGTTAGTACTTCTGAAACACCACCTGAAAGATGCAGTGCAGAAGTACATGTAAACAAGCATCTAAGTTTGACAGAAACTGACAATAATAGATGAGAATCAATCCAGTTCCCTGCAGCTGCTTCTGGCTGATAAAGGCCAGACTTAGAGAAGAAATAACACATACCCGATCTGTGACGAGATTTTCACTGAGTGAAGTTCTGGTCATGTACAACTCCTGCTGATGTAGCTGCCACGTCCTCCTCCATCCATGCAGCCTACAGTATGTATCATTTCATGATCCCTGCACGCATAGAGCAAAGAGACGTCATTTGATCTTTCTTTCTTTCTTTCTTTCTTTCTTTCTTTCTTTTCTATCCCGGGCTCTGCTTATTCTGGTTCTTACAGGTTTTTGGCCTTGTCTTGTCTCAGCCTAGCTCACTGAAGATGTTGTGATCACATTATAGAAGCTGTCAAATAATTTTTCTTCTCCTAGCTTTCTTTAGCAAAAATAATCTAGATGGTAAATCACCATCTCCTCTTGTTCAAAAACCAGAGACCACTCTTCTGGAAGCTCACTGGGACAAGTATGAAGTACAAGGGAGTTATATGATCTAGGGATTTCCTCAGGTGGACAATTAATATTAGGAAAAGAAGTAATGATAGCACCTACGATGAAGTGTCATTTACTGTATGCCAGAAACAACTAAATGCAAACTCTTCTTTCCCAACTCAATGTCCTTCAATATACCTTTCTGTTCTTGGAGGTTTTTTCACTATATATATTTCCTTTCTTCTATCTCTTCTTTTTCCTCTTGCATCTCTATTTGTTTCATCTCTTTCGCAGTTTTCTCTATAGCTGTACATTTCTTGTAAAGTTATTCTCTTCTTTTACAAACCCTTCAATCTTTTCTTCTCTATTTGAGAGTTCACACCACTAACATTGTTCTTGTGCACATGCTTTCTGGCAGGTATGTCCTGTGCCTGCAGTGATGAGAAGTCTTCTGATGCAGCCATCCTTAATCTTGCTCTGCCAAATCAGCTGGCTGGTGTTGGCACCAATCTATAATTTGATTTCAGGAGGTTTCTTCTGTCTGCCTGATTTGAGGAGAGAGCTAATGAACCAAGCAGCAGTGACAACTCTAATTCCGGGCACAGCAGTCCTGTGGTCCTCCAGGTTTTGTTAATTATGCCATGGTCCTGAAGGTAAAACTGACCCTGAGGGTAGAGGCCAGCAGCATTCCTCAAACAAGCCATTACGTGTTTGACTGGCCAGCTAGTGTATGAGTTATGAGCAGTGCTGGCCACAGCAAGTGCTTTTCAGGGCAAGATGCTGAACGCAGCAGTCTTGGCAGATCATTTTGGATATATGCTGACATAGCTGAGTTCAGATGATCCAAGAGTCAGTGCTATACAAGCCTTTTTACACAGGGCTGTAACCCAACAGCATATGCTTGGATGCAAGTTTGAACCAAAGCTTTGAGCCTTGCTGTGTTCCCCTGCTGACTAATTTATGTAGCAGCTTGCAGGTAACAGAGAAGCACTTTCTTTTCTCCAGCTGGATCAGGGGTAACTATGCTCAGAAACGGCCATGAATCTCTCCAGACGTATGCACATGTCCTTCCAGACTATTGAGCTGGTTCAATATTTCATTCTCTGAAAGAAGCAAGCAGCTGGAAGGAACCTTGTGCTGACACCTAAGTGCCTTGAGTCACCCACAGCTTCACTTTGTCCTCAAGACCACAAAAATGAGTGCATCCTGAACCCACTGCCTCCCGTCCATAACATTAACTCCACTGTACATAAGAAAATATAGTGTGTTACACAAACAAACCTGAACTTTACAAACAGGCATTTTTTTTTTGTCTTAATTTCTGGGTAATTGACAATAGTTTCGAAGCAGAACCGTCTGTGAATGCAGGTGCCTCTGAATATAAAGTCCCATTTGCATTTCTTTTAATTGAAGCCATGCTGTTGCTTGCAGACATGGTTTTCCAAGACTGTTTTACAAAAAGAGGATCATAATGGAAAAGGCCTTTCGGCTGCCAATTTGTAGGTGATGGTATTTTGTTTCTGCACCTATCTCATAACTATGTAATCACCAGGTAAGGAAGTCATCTATAGGAAGGAAGGTACTTTCCCCTCTGCAGCCAGACCACTTTCAGTTACTCTGTTATGACAACAACTTTTGCAGTGATCATGAAAATAATTGCTTCCAATGACAAACCATCTGTTTTACCCTGTCTGGCAGAGGTGAAGTGTGTGCCCTTGGTGAGGACTTACTTACCTGAGATAGCCCTGGGCTTTGCAGAATGCAGCCCTGAACCTAGAACTAGGAGATTTGTCGATGTGATTTTCTAGGAAGGGATGAATACTGCCATGACTTGCATTCCCATCAGCTGCTTTAATTTGAGTTGCACTGAGACATGCATTTCCTGAACAGACTTGAGTGCAGCCCCTCAACGTCCCATACTCCTGCTCCAGCAGAAGTCACAAGCACACCTTATACTTGAGTACATGTGACTGAAATTACCAACAACAAGTGACAAAGACTAAGTTCAAGTCTTGACCAGTAAATAAAAGGGGGAGGGAATTCCCAATGGGTTGGTGTATTTTTTGAATTAGCATGTATACTCTGACAAACAGTTTCAAACCATCTTGTAGGACCAAAGTTTTGGCTTTTGAGGGAGGAAGACCCCTTGAACCTCACAGGATCTGCTGCTAGGTTGGAATCTACCACACAATGGCTCCTTCATTTTAAAGACATAATATTGCAGGAGAAAGGTTGTACTTGAATGTATTTAAATGCTTTTTTCTACTGTTAAACAGAGCTCTGTGTGTAACACACTCACCCCATTTACATTATATATATTATGGCTAAATTTCTACTTATGTACTGCCTTCAATGAAGTTTTTCCTTTTGCAAATTAGAGGCTCAGATTAATGTATTTTGTAAAGCTGTCTTTTTTCCTCCCTGAAGTTTTAGCTTTTTTCTTAAAAAATCCCACATTTTGGCATCCAACTATATTTCTTTTTTAAACCATTAGAGTAGCAGCTGTGCGTACTACCAGCATGACATGATATGAAAACACATTGTTCCTTACAAAAAAGAAAGATTGAAAAAGGGTGAGAAGGAAAGAGAGAGGCCAGGACCTCTTTTCTCTGGTCAGGCACAGACCATCCTAGGACTCCTTCTGAGCCCTGTGGGGGGCTGGCAGGAAAGAATTTGTAGCCACAGGGACATGTTATCCAGAACCAAGGGTTGAACCTAATTGTAAGCAGATTTTGCCCGCCTTTTTTGGATGAATGATGGCCCACTGGCATGTGACCTGGCTTGGCAATTTCCCTACAGTGTCCAGGCTGCCATAAGGAGATACGTAATGTCTAGAGTGATAGGAAACTCTTTAGTGCAGATGGTACAGAGCTGCCTCATAAAATGACTCACTGTGAATCCTCACAGAAATCTTGGCTATAAAGTGATAATGGAAAAAGCACAAGAAATGCAAGATGTCTGAAGAACTATTTGTTCCATTTCATGTCTTCCATTTTAGATACCAAAAAAATGTTTTCTGTAACCAAAACATCAACTGCTTCCCCTTCATTGTTTTTAACTTGCCAGGTAAAATCAACAAAGGTACTGGAACTGTGGAAGTGGAGAGTGCTGTTAGAGAAGCAAAATGACAGCTTGCAAGGCTCTGGACAGTCCTTAGGGAAGAGAACCTACTTTCTGGGAAATGCTGTATGTACAGGAGCACTTCTCTCTGTTTTCCAGTCCCCTTGCCTCTCCAGTAGTAGAAGGAAACATTTAATTAGTAGGCTTGGTACCTGTGGTTTTCCCAAGAGAGCCACTGAGTTTTAGTTCAGAAACCACTGTGGGTGGAATTTTTCCTTTAATCCCTGAAATGATCAAGAGCGTGTATTTTAGCAGACTTTGTACTATCAAAGTAATATTTTCAGTTCTTTCTTTTGAAATCTTGCACATTTTCACTTGCTTTTCAGCATTATTTGTTGAATTTTTTGCAGTGTTTATTCTTTATTTAATACAACATCTCTGCAGCATTCCAGATTGCTTGTGACTTTTATTCAATTTACCACATTCAGTAGGGACAGGCAGTAACACAAGACGACAAGTAACACAAGAGTCGGAGAAGAGGGGAATTGTTGAATATGGTCTTGCACTTTCCCCTCTTTCTGCCCTGGGAGATGATATCAGAACACCAAGTAAGAACATACAAACCATTTTGAAAGACAAAGTGTTATCTGCTTGCTTAGTTACATGTACTGTTTTGATGCTGATACAGGATGCCTATTCTTGCTCCATAGTTGCTATGTCAGCATTTTAATGTGGATCAGCAGCAAATTCTGTAATTTTCCCCACTTACCTCACTTTTAGGTCAGATTTGCAGAGCAGTTTCTGAGAACAAACCAGAAATCCATCTCAAAGTTCAGCTCCATGAACTCAACAATCCCCTGTTAAGGAACCGGGGTCAGACCAAATGTCTCCTCTTTTGGGCAGCTGCGAACCATACAAGTATTTGGTACACTTGGTCCAAGGACTCGCATTAAGTCTAGTCTAGACCAGAACTGCATAGAGCATGGACACTGGGGCTCCAACACAAATTGTTCTCTTAACCGGTATGCATACCTGCTGCACTCCTTCCCTTGCTCAAGCCTTACCTGTCTTACCATCTCTCTCTTAGCTGTCTCTATGCAAAGCCATGTAGCACCACTGAAGTTTAATTTAACTGGTTTTCAAGGACCACTGAACAACACTCTTCTCTCCTCTAGCAAGCTCACGCTGCAAACACTGTGGATGCTTCCTGTAAAGCTGTCTCCAGCTCACCATTTGGTAAGGCACTGCTTCTGGCCCACATTCCATGCAGAGAAGCAGAAATGGAGAGGAAGAACTAGTACCTGGACTTATCTTGGCTGCCGATGGCATTTAGCTATCTGCTTACCAACTAAGGCAGACATTGAATTTGTGTTTTGTCCTTTTGGTCACAGGATCCTGTTGGGATGAGACCATAAAAAGGCTGAGATCTGTGTAAGGAGATAATGACACTCCTTCCTCAGTGAGGCTCTTAGTGTGGAACTCAGTGACAGGTTTCAGACTGAGCCTTGCCTGCATGCTGTGAAGCAAAGGCAGGAGGCAGGTCCCTTTTGGGACAGGGAACACAAACAGAGTAATCTGCGGGGAACAGGCTTACATACGCAAAGAGCCCAGACATAACAGCAGGAATTCAAACAAAATTATCTTTCAGTGATAATATTATGTTCACTTTTTGAACCCTCTGGAGCACTACTTGTCTAATAGATCCAGATTTAGACTCCATATTAACTTTCAAAGTGATCTGTGCAGGGTAGAGCGGTCCTCTTAACAGAGCAGAACAGTTGCAGAGGAGCACATAGGGACAGCAAAGAGTTTCTGTTCGGAAGATGCAGATTTTTTTGACAGTACAGCACTGATTTATAAGTATATCTAAGACTTACCATTTGACATTTCCTCTGAAATTCAGATGAAGTTCCCCCTAAATTTCAGTCTGAGACTCATTGTAGTCATAAGATCCACACTATACAAGACACCATTTATTTGTAAAAAGGAAATGAATTCTGTGCTTGTATGTGATATGCAGTGCATATGCTGCTTTACCTTTGCACCACACTACATAACACATTATATACAGGCTGTAAAAGGTTGACTCAGGGCAGTTATGGGGAGAAAAGTCTGAAACACAATCCTGAATCTTTCTCTGCCATGTTATAAAATCAACTATTTTTTGTCTATATAAACAATTTCATTTTAGAACCAACCCCCAGGAATGTGGACCTGTGATGAAAATATATAATTCAATTTGAAGCTGAATATTTGGTGATAAAAGTACTCCCAGGAATAATATTTAAAGAAGGATTACATTCTTCTATGCTTAAGTTGCTTGCTTTCTTCTGGCAAAGTAAACAAAGATACTTGTACATTTAACTCACTGCATCAGAAATGATGACTAGTGAAGTTTCCTAAGTATTTCTTTATACACACACATATACTTGAACAGTTTAAAATGGCTGTAACGTTATTTGTAGTTCTGTTTCAGATTTGTTCAACTACAGGTTTACTAACTTTCAGTGTGAAAAAAATCACAGGAGGTGTGAGATCTTCATTAGATTTGTTTGCTAGGTTTTTTTGTTTGTTTGTTTGTTTGGCAATTTTGCAGAAACTGAGTATTCAAAACTCATTCATATATGTGGCTTTAAGTGATAATAGAATAGCTGGTAATAATCAGTTTGCAGTTGATTTGTGCAATAGTTTCATTATACTGTGTCTTGTAAACATTTTCTGTTTGTTTTTTTTTTTTTTTTAATACTCTGTGTACCAATAAACACCTTGCGTTGGGTACTTCTCCTGACACTGCTTAAAACTGAACTTAAAAGGATTTAGTGGAAGAAAAGCTCTTTTTTTCCCTCTTCAGCAAATCAACCTATCCAAAAAAGAAGCTAGTATTTTTGTCTACAGAAATAGATCACAAGCTTCATTTTGCTGGGTGGACAAAAAACACTGAACAAATTATAGTGGATTTCCTGCATCACAATCATACAAACCGTCTAAGGAAATCAGTGTGAGTAAAGGTACAGTGCTGTGCCCTTTAATGTGCTTCAGGTCCAGACTTTGTCTCATTAGACATGGATACAAGCTGCAAAGTTTTGGATTTAGGTTTTATAATGAGTATTTTGAAAGTTCAGAAGTGTGCATAGCTAAGTTGTTGGTTTTTTTCTCCAGACTGTTACATGGAAAGGCTCCTACTGTGAGGTTTGGATCAAATCCGGAGTTTTGGTTCAGTTCTATTTTTGTTTCTAATGTACTCAAGTTCGCAGCATTCACAGCCTGCCATAAACCCCCTCTGTTAAACATGCGTGTTGTTAAAACATGCAGAAGGCTTGGCTCAAATCAAGTGTCGCTTAATGGAAGCCAGCAGAACTGTGGGCTGGAACGAACTGCTAGCTGCAGTATACGACCACAGTGAACACCTGGGCTTGCTGGAAATGGCAGAAAAAATGGCATTTTCATAGGAACCATGTCTGAATGTTGCTTAAGCATTCAGTGCCCTAGCTCAGGTAAGAAAAATTCCTCCAAAATGCTCCTCATGCTCCAGGAGGGGCTGTCTCAGGCACTGCTCAGCTTTTGTGAGGTTTCTGTCCATGTTGCTTATGAAGCAACTTTTATATATTAAATCGAGGCTCTATCTTGAACTGTCAATAAAATATGGCTAGCTTTTCCTGCTGCTTTGTGTGGTCCGTCCACTGGCACTACGGCTGGAGTCAGGAGGGACTGTTTGCCATAGCTGCTCCACAGTAGAGCTGAAGAAGTGCTTTTTCTGACCGTTCACATGCAGATGCACATGCTCCTTGGCCCCCAGCAGGCTGCTCCATGCAAGCTTCTAAGTCCCATTTTGCAAGCACTTTTTTCCATTTATCCCCTTCATTCTGCTACCCCTCTTTTGCACATAAGGAAGTGAGTGCAGGGATAGTGAACATTTTGGGGGAAGTTTGTGGCCCAGATGGGAAACCTCTCCCTCATATGTTGCTGGTTTTTTTGGAAGCTGGGATGCCTATACCAATTATGGTGTAAACTGGTGTATGCCTCAAGCAGACCATGACTAGTTTATTTTGACTTTTGGGAAAAGCTTTGCAGTACACTATGCCTGCCAGGACTGACTTCCTGGCCTTGTACGGACTACCCTTAATACACCNTTTTTTGTCTGTATAAACAATTTCATTTTAGAACCAAACCCCAGGAATGTGGACCTGTGATGAAAATATATAATTCAATTTGAAGCTGAATATTTGGTGATAAAAGTACTCCCAGGAATAATATTTAAAGAAGGATTACATTCTTCTATACCTTAGTTGTTTTCTTTCTCTAGCATAATAAATTAAGCTCTGTGTAGATTTCACCCCAAACACCTCAACTGATACTTGAGGAAGTTCACTTCAGATTTTTCTACATGCTTCTAAAATGGCTACCACATTATTTGCCTTTGCATAAAATAAAGGCAAAGTTTTAAGACTTGTAGCCTCCTCTGTCACACAGCATCCAGAAGTTTGTGGGCTTTGACAGGGTGGTAGGTCTAAACGAATTCAGGAGACAGCTGTTGACAACTGGGAAGTCTATTTTGTCTGACTAGCAGTGCTTAGAAATATCTTTGATTTCCTTTGTGGAAATAAAAAAGAATCTCACCCATGCCATAAATACTTTTAAACCACTAAGACTCACGTGAACGACAGTTGGAGATGATTATGTCTGAACTGTGCATGGTTAAGAAGACTACTGAGAGTATCAGTAACCTGTGCATTGTGCAGGTCATTTGGTGGGGGGAATGGAAAAGACTCTGTGTTTGTCCCCACCATAAGTCGGTGACCTTCTGGGATGGTGGTGGATATAGAAAAGGGACCTTGATTGCATGCTTTTGTGCTCCCAGTGTTAGCCTGCACTCACCAGCACCCCAGTAGGAGAAAGATGCCTCAGAGCTGTGGCAGTTCCAGAAAACCAGAGAAGCCTAGAGCTTCTCCAGTCTCTGTGGAGGAGCTGGCCTGGACCCCCAGTGCCTTCAACATGGGGGAAGCCTAGGATCCGACCTGCTTCCCTGCTTCTGAACTGCACACAGGGCATCTTGGCACAGGCTGAAAACTGGGCAAATATTCTCAGCCAAATTCCTCCATGGAGCACCCTTGCACATGATTATGAATCAATCTATCAAGAGCTTATGGAAAAGTCATTCTGAACTGTGCATCTCTTCTGGCTCCTCTTTGTTATGACTGAGAAAAATAACTCTAAGAACTAAATATGCACACTTGTAGTAAAAGACACATTTTTACATTACTATCAGAATGTTAAACTGGGACCCTTCTGATATTTGGAGCTTTCTGGCACAGAGTCTTTTTGCCATAAAATATGTTCAGCACAAAGCTTAAGTGAATCTCTGAGATTTTGAAGTTGTAACCATAGGAAACATAACTTAAAGAGGGGAAAATGTATTTTGTCAGTGTTGTTTCAGCTCTAAATGGTGCAATCTCTATTTCTCTGAGATATGTTGTTCTTTTTGGTCTCAAAACAGACTTGATAATGTCAAAGAATTCCAGTGGACTATTTCTGTTACAAAAAAAAAATTAAGTTTGATACATGACTACTCAAAGGGCTTTTGAACATATAATGGCAGAATGACCTTCAAAGAAAATGACAGTCTCAATAAACACTCAGCACAGCTGTGATATCAACTGTTTCCTGGGATCCTGAAATACTGCAAAAGCTTTCAGGAGTGGGAGGTATTTGCTTTTCTGCCCAGCTTGAGTTATTTCTATATTACATTTTATTGAATCTATATGTGGCTATTTTATGGCTCCTTAATGTTTATGATGTATTTATTATCATTCTTACATTTTCCCTGCAGGTCTACTCAAGAGAGACTATGTCTCTTCTATCTATCTCTAGATCATGAAGCTATTTGTTATTGTACCTTTAATTTACATCCACTCCATATTTTTCATTTGAAGAGCTCAGCAGTGTGAAAGACATTAATTAAGTCTCACTATGTCCATCTGAATTCATAGTCCTATATAAAATGCTTTTTAAATAGGGGTAAACTGAGTCCAGGAGCAGTCTGGGAAATGAAACAAGTTTACGACAGGGCCTGGGAAGGAACATGCTTATGGGAGATTCCTGTTGCAAATGCCAAGCTCTAAATCATGTCACTAAGCAGAACAAAAGCCTTGTCCCATTGCTTAGCTGCCACTCAAAATTAGACTAGTAATAGTAAAATCCAGCCCATTTTCTGTCGAGGAGTGCTGGCTGGCGGCAAAGGGGGATGGAGGTTTGGCATCCATACTTACTCATGTGAAGATATCCATGCCATGAGTCCTGCTCTGTAGAGTTCCTGTGGCCGGAGTTCTTCACATGCTTACTTACCACTTACCATCACTTCCNTTTTTTTTTTTTTTTTTTTTTTTCCCTGCCATACTATAAATTCAACTATTTTTTGTCTGTATAAACAATTTCATTTTAGAACCAAACCCCAGGAATGTGGACCTGTGATGAAAATANATCAGATACCAACAATAATTTGCTCCCTTTCTTCTGCATTACTAGGTCTCCATTTCATTTAAAAAAGTATAACTTATACTAAGACCAGACTAAGACAAGAAAACCCAGATGGGAAGGGATCTCATGTAGTTTAACCTCTGCTTATGATCTACTCAAGTCTCTTGTGTTCCATAAATTATGGTAAACCATGACTCAGTTTGCAGGTGCTAAAATAACAGAGTACTAAAGAGCATGGGAAGAAGCAACACTACTCTAAACTTTCTTCCTCATCAAATTGGTTTGCTTAGATTCACATTTAAATGATTGATTGATTGATTGATTGATTGATACAAATTTTTTTCACCACAGCCCTAAGTTGCCACACATTTGAGTAAATAAAATG
>VZRU01007435.1:10219-27609 GCA_013398155.1 Pedionomus torquatus | reverse complement strand
CTTACTATCTTCCTTTCTGTTCACCAACCCTAACCTCTTCTGAGAGTCCTTTTGACCTCTAATTTCAGTTCAAACCTTTTTGCTGCTGAATCAGATACCAACAATAATTTGCTCCCTTTCTTCTGCATTACTAGGTCTCCATTTCATTTAAAAAAGTATAACTTATACTAAGACCAGACTAAGACAAGAAAACCCAGATGGGAAGGGATCTCATGTAGTTTAACCTCTGCTTATGATCTACTCAAGTCTCTTGTGTTCCATAAATTATGGTAAACCATGACTCAGTTTGCAGGTGCTAAAATAACAGAGTACTAAAGAGCATGGGAAGAAGCAACACTACTCTAAACTTTCTTCCTCATCAAATTGGTTTGCTTAGATTCACATTTAAATGATTGATTGATTGATTGATTGATTGATCAGAGTTTTGGTCAGTGCTTGGGAACAAGTTTGGTCAGAACCCGTCTATTCTATTTTGTGAAACTTCTGCATCAACATATTCTCAGCCTTATGACCCCCTGTGAACTGGATCTCAAACTCATAATAGACTTGCTTTCCCCTATGGCAGTTGTGTGGATGCTATGGCTGATTGTAGCATGGGGATTTGCTGGCTTTCAGTGGCCCATCCATGGAAACTCTAAAGACCGCCAGAGGCCCGAAGTCCTATGTGAAGCCTGAATGTGACATGATGAAGGGAGAAGACTTGCTAGCATAGCTACGCTCTCTGCAAGATGGCAGCTTTCTCAGGTGACTCTGGATGCTCCCACATGCCAGGTAGAGACATCCTTCTTCTTCTTTTCCTGTCCTGATTTTTTCTGTGGTGGTGTTTTCCTACATGAAAGAGCTGCTTTTTTCCTGTCAGCAGTTATGCTACACAAGTGGATGATTCTCTGTTGCTTCTGTAGATCACAATGTCACGTACCAAGTGCTAGGATGCTACTTTTATGTTTGAGGGAGAATTTGCCTCCTTGTTTGACAAACCAAACTAGAACATTTTGTCATTAAATATAATATACAAAGGACATCAAGGTTTTATGCTGAATATAATATTTTTTTATGAAACCAACAGCTGTATTTGGTCTGTGCTCTTTCTACCTCTTCTCCTTTCTTGCAGCCTCTCCCGAATTATAGTAACACACAGGTCCCAAACTGAGCTGTGTTACAAGTTCAGACTCCTCTGGTTTGCTGGTTTTCAGACTGACAATAGTCTCTAGGCTAAGGCTCTGCAAACAAAGCTGTTCTTGGAAATAAGGGCTTGATAAAAGCGTATAGTTTCAAAACCATTTGACAAAATTTTCATCAGAAGGGATCTCATGCTATTGCTCCCCACATGTAGCCAATATATCACTTTAACTACAGTGCATTTACCCTCTGTTTTTCATCCCTTCTGAAGCCATGTGGAATACTCATCTTCTCTAATCCTTGTCTATAGTATTTCCAAAGTACTTTACAAGCTTGGAGTAATGGACTTTAATGCCTTGCAGCAGCTGAGCTGGTAGCATATATGATACCTTAAATGTAACAATCAAAGGAGCATGCAAGATTTTGGTATTTCCGCTGGTTTGCAGATGTGCAGAATCCAGGTCCAAGAACTGTAATGTCAAATTTAGACTAAAAGTGTTTAAAACAAAATAATGTCTCACTGCTCTGTGTCAACACCCCTATAATGTGAGAGGGTACTCTCTGATAGAGAAAGCACCAGTATTAAATATCAGTTATCTGAACCCTACACTAATTTCTTTTTGTGTGTGTGTCCATGAATAACCTTGCTAAAGATTTATGTAACAGAGTGTATTGTTTTATTAATACAGAGCATGTGGTATTCTCCAGGTGCTAAGCTTTGATCTCCTTGCCCTTCTACGTATTAAGTTTTTCTGGTTCTCATTGACACTGATGCTCTTGATTTGAGGTAATCCTCTTATTGTTGGGGACAGGAAAAAATGCAAGTGAACTCTGCAGTGAACCTGGAGTCTTTTTCCTTTGTTTCATCTCAGTTATGATTGAATCTCCACTAAATTCAGTTCAGCAGAATCCAGCCACTGCTTTTAGGAGTAAAAGTATATCTTTCTGCAACATTTTATGACATGGAATGTCGTTTATGGCACATTATATTACAGTTTGAAATGCTAGCATCCACTAACTAGAGGAGCTGTGGGTTTATATTAAAACAAGTGAGTGGTGAAAAAAAATACCGCATGAAGGCAGATTTCCATGTCCCTTGGCTAGTAACAGAGAGAAAGAGTAAGAGTGTGAGTACAGGTGGAGTGGAAGGCATGAGGCAAGGAAGAGAACCACAGGGCAGTGAAAAATAATGCTGGAGCAAGGCTTCTTCCAAATGGGATAGGCACATAGGCTGCATGAGAGAACAGGCTGAAGGTGACACTCAGTTAACTTCTGAGGTACTCCCTGATGAGCAGCTGCATCTCCTCATGGTTTCTCTTGCAGCTGGCACTGTCTCCCCAGCTCTTGTTTCTGCTCCAGCATATTTTCTCACCTACTTTGACAATTTATTTTGCAGGTATACACTGAGCTGAGGCAGGTTGGTTCTGGGAAAGGGAGCTACTGGGCTGGAATTGATGGGACGGGCTAGAGCAGGTGTGGAGCCAGCTCCTGTTCAGCCTGTAGCATGCATGACGATTTAGGGGGGTCTGCAGCAAACATAGGCTTGCCTTCAGGGCCAGTGGGGTGGGTGATGGGGAATACTTTGTGCTCTGAAATCGGGGATTGCTGAGTGATGGGGAGATCACTGAACCATCTACATCACTTGAGCTGTCACTGGGAATAGGACATTGATTCCATGTAGAACTGGAAGACAGTAGAGCTCAAAAGGATCATCTAGTCCATCCCCATGCCCCAGCCCAACACTAGCTGTGCCAGCATCTTGTTTTGACAGTTAAATATCTAGTCTGTCCTTTGCGAGCTTCCCTGTGGGACAAAACACATTCTCCTCAGGCAAGGCCTCCCACTGTTTCTCTGAAAATAAACCATCAAAGAAGCTTTTATAAAATTTAACCTTACTCTTTCTTTCTCATAAATAAGTTCATTTACTCTTTTTCTTATCTTCAGTGGACACCAGGAAGAGCTTATTTTCTTTCTGTTTGCTGGCACCCTCAATGTATCTGAAGAATTGTTACTACTGTCTCTCTTTGATCTTCCCTTCTCCAAACTAAATAAGAAAGTACTTCAATCTTTCCCTTAAGATCATGTTTTTCTAGTCATTCTCATGACTCCCTGAAGCAAGGCTAAACCTTTCTTGAGCTGGAGACTTACCAGAGCCAAGTGGAATAGAAGAATTAATTCATGCTTCCAGTTGATGGCGTTCTTGCTTAGCCATTTTGGTAGGGCAATTGGATAGTTTTTTTTTTTTTTCCTTACAACTAGCTCTTTAGGACTTCTGCAGAGTTTGTGTGGTGGTACAACCTTCAGACCTTCTTCTGCAGTACTGCGTCTCTGCCAGAGCTTCTCCATTATCTTTTGATGTAGACGATTATTCTTCCCTGAAAGTCTTGCATCTGTCCTGGTTGAACTGTATTTTATTTATTTCAGATCTGTCCTGCAACTTTTCAAGATCACTTTGAATTTTCATTTTGTCTTTTGATGAACTGTCTTGCTCAACTTTTCATTGTTTATAAATTTAATGCGAATGCTATCTGCTCCAAATACTTTGTGAAAATATTGGGTAATACCAGACCTGACACAGTAACTGCAGGTGTGTTACAGTCGAGAGGAGAACATCTGATACCTCATTCATTCAGTGAAAATGTTTCTAAGCAGTTATGCATCTTTTTCCCATTGATCTCTATATTCAGAGGTTTGGTTAGTTTTGATTCTCATTGTAGAACTGAAACCACCAAAATCTGAGGAGAAAAGATGGTAATATTTTTATGTGGCCTTCCAAACTTTCAAATAATGATTACCCTGAACACTGCAGATCTTGTAAACTTCTGATTTGGATTTACTGGAATATAAAAGCAATTAAGCAAATACCAGAAAGCAGGTCAGACATCTATATATTTACCTGTATTTGCCTTCTGAAAGCCTTGATGTTTGTGGATAAGTAATAGAGGTTGAACAAGCCATAAAATGGATCCTCTATGGAGCACTGAAATGCTTGTGGGCTGTTGCATAGGTGTCCTTGTTCAATATACACTAGTCTGATACACTTGCAAAGGAAAATCAAATCTTGCAGAAAAATTCATTGACAACATAAATGTCATAGTAGATAACAGGAGAAGAGACTGAAATATTATTTCTGGATATTGTTTTCAAAAGATGTATATTAAAAATATGGAAAAGGCTATGTTGCTTTTTTATTTGCTTGGGGTTTTTTATACTGAAAGTAACAAGATTTTCTCCACTCAGATTCCTTTTTCAACTTTTTATATTTTTCACTTAAATGTAATTAAGTTGACACTTCTGTTTGCATTCTTCTTACTTGCTTCTAAATAGATGTGGTTTTGAAAATGAAGTTTTAGGGGTGACAATGACTCAGGTGGACCTCCGACATGTGGAAAAGGGTGAATCTTCCATCTTACAGTGAAAAACCTGATAGCCATCTCCAGAGAGAGGACATGGTGTTAGATGACCAGTGGATTTGAGTCAGCTGGGCAGTTTCTTGTTAGCAGCCTAATATCATGAAGAGTTTGGAGGGGTATTTATCACACATACTGTTCTGAAAGCAGCAGTCAAAGTTAACAGTATCTAGCTTTGATTCAGTCCAATGTTTTTAACAAAATTCTTATTATTCTCTGGGCCTGTACTTTTTTTTTTTTGTGGGCTGCACTGTACACATGTTCTTTTGATGCAAAACTGTTAAGGGATTGTAAACAGCCACATGCATGACAGCCCTGTTGCCACAGCAACTGGGAGCATCACACTCTTCAGGGTATTAATGACTACAGCATTTGCTTGAACCAGTCATGAGGAGGTACTTTGTCTGCATGCTGCATGCAGAGACCATGGGCAGGAGAAAGGGGGGAATTGTCTAGCCCTTTCCATGATATCTGCTGCTGTCACTGGTTTGAGGCAGAAACCCCTGGGCTGACTCACTGCCTTCCAAAACAGGCACTGAAAGCCTTGGGGTGGTAGTTCATCCCACAGAGCCTCTTTTTCCATTGACTGCTGAAGGAGCTCAGGGGACTGGACAACAGCATTGAGACACTTATTGACCTGTTAGCTCACACATGCCTTGCATGCTTTTCTGAATTGATAAGTCTCTGCAGCAGGGCTGGCAACTGCACAGATGTGCCTCCTGTCCCAGGCCAAATCTTGTGCCCTGGTGTTTCACCAGCCATGAGCTCCACACTGCAAAAGTGCAGCCTGAAATTGTTGGGAGGCAGAGAGCTTTGAGCACTTCCCAGTGCTCATGAAAGTCAGTTTCTTTGTGTCTGCCATGTCCTGACACTTGTGTTCGTGCAGTGAGTGTTGGCCTAAGCAGAGAGGTTTCAGCTACACTCTGAAATGTAGCTCCTGCCAGAGGGAACTGGGAGTAAAGAATTTAATCTGAGGAGTCTGGAGGCAGCTGAGATAATTTATGGACAGAGCAGACAGGAGGATACATAGCTTCAAAAATGTTGTTAGTTTGTGTAATATGCAAGGAGGACAGTGTAATGGAGTGTGTATACATGGAAATAGTACAAATATTTTGCCAGCATCCTTAGGGTATTGGGAAAAGATTTCCGTTCTACTAGTTGAATTGTCATGAGGGATTTTCAAGGGTCAAGTTCCATATTGCAAGGAGGATATGAAACTTTTAGGCCACTTATTGCATGGACATGTGAAGCAAAGATTGTGCATGCTTGGAGGTTGTAAAAACAATTGGCTCTTTTATGTTTGAAAAGAGGCTTTGTGTCATGGGCTGTATTGCATCACTGAATCTTAATCTCTTGAAAGGCATGATTGAGAAGATGGTGCTGTGCATGCTGAAGTAGTATGGCAGGCTCATTAGAGAGTCTACAATGAACCCTCACAACAAGTGGCACAGTAGAAGCTGCACATCACGTGATTCCTGCAGATTGCAAAATATGAAACTCAGCAGTGAATATGATATACGTTTTTAAAGGGGCCCACTAAACTGAAATTAAAAGAAACACTACTCAAATTCCTGGGGAGCCTTTTTTTTGTGCTATGACCAAGAGAGTTTTGAATTGGAAATGTTTTGTATCCATGGTATACTCTTGCTATTGCATTTTCCATTATCCTCTAAACTTTAAGTCATTTCAGAGTTGTTGTGAGGAAGTAGAACAGAACATGATCTTCTCCTGCTTCAGGTGCAGGTTGGGTGGGATCCAGTCATTGAAGTCTTTTATAGTTCTTCTGGTATTACTGACATTCAGAAATTCACAACCCAGATTTTTTTGTGATTTTTAAGAAGTCCAGCTTTTCATAAGCTTCTACCAAGATCTTATCTTTTATCACTAAATCCTTGTTGATGTCTCAAAGGAGACTTAAATTTAGATGATTTTGTTGTTCATTTTAAGTAGAACTCTCAAATGCAGTTTTGCTGTTCTCTCTCTCTGGCTTATTGCTACATTTTCTACCTATTAAAGCTTAGTAATATAATATAGTACATGACCTAGAGCTTCCTTGAACACATAAACCAACAAATTGTTATTTTATTTTACAGTCCCTCTAACTACATACTAAAGTCATCTGGGAAAGTGTTTTCTAGTCATTGATATGATACACAAAAAAAAATTATGTTGTATTTTATTCTTAATAGAAAGACCTTTATAAGAAAAACCAGTAGCAGTCAACAATCTGTATGGTACTGTACATGATGAAAAAAATATGAACTAATAATATCCAGATGAGAAACCACACACAATCCTTCAACATTTTCCTCTAATTTGCTGTTCTACAGCAACAATGAAGGAAACTTTATCTTTTCTTTCTTTCTTTTCACGGCAGATCCTAATGTTTCTTTAAAACTGCACATGCCATAGGGCAAACCAGCAAGTAATAATGTTCTGTGAAACAGGTGGCCTGTCTGTTGTTCTGCTCAACGGTTGCCAGTGCATTTTTCAGTTAAGAAAGGAACGGCTTCATTGAGTAATTTTAGAGACATATACTGAGATTCCTCAAGCTGATAAAGAGTGTGAATGAAATGAAGAGAAAAGTGTCTAAATATAAGTGTTTAACTCGTCTGCCCTGTCCTTCTATTAGTGGATAGTGTACTATTAAACTTCTTGGATTTCCCTCATTACTCAGTCTGCAGCTTAAGGTAAACTGACATCTCTTTTTCTCTGCTGCAAGAAAACATTTTCCAGTGTTTATACATTTCTTGTCCTCACCTGTGGATGAGCTGCTTCTATCAAAAATTCAGCTAATCCAGGTACGTTTGATTTTGTGAAGCACTTTACTGCTTCTTCTTTCCAGATCATAGCAGGAACTGAGATGATTTATTGTGATCACTAATAACCTGAATTGATAAACTTGTTCCCAGACTCTGTAAGGAGAAATCATATAGGGAAGAGAAAAGGCATCTAATCTTACCTTTGGCCAGCTTGCCTTGGTGTAACATGTTTCTTTAGGCCCTGTACAGTTAATATGCATTATGTGTAATGCCTAATGCTACAAGGTCCTTTATTAGATCCTTAGGTGTTCCCCAGAGGCTGACATTGTAAAGAGAAAAGAAGATTAAGCAACCAACAACTTAGAATAATTTAATGTTAAAGCGTGGTTCTCCTCAGAAAAAGGTGCTGTAAAACTAGCACCTTTTAACCCACCAGACCCTACTCATATTAAGCTGTATGAACTTTTTTTATTGACAAAAATAAGCTTTTGCTCTTTTTTTGGCACCTGGTCAGCACAGTGATGCTTGAGTGGAGTGAACTGAATTGTATTCAGTCTTGGACTTAGTCAGCAGAGTCATGTACTCATTAACCTCTGCATAATTTGGAGCAATGAAACTTCACTGGTTTTACTGCAGGGATATTTGATTCCAACATGTTATTTTTTTGGTACATGATGACCTTACTATAGCTCACTCAGAAGCTGTTGTGTGAGCTTAAGGTAGAGAGGACACAGTTTAACTCCCAAAGCTTGGGATGAAAGTTTAGATTAGTGAAAATGCAGCCTGAAAATTAAGTGTTTGGAAAAGAAACTGATGATAAGAAATGACAGTACTGGTGCCTTGACCTTCAGGAAGTCACTGGAGGAGCAAAGCCATAATCAATGCCTTATACAAACCTCTCCCATATTTTGGTAAAGCACTCTCCAGGCTACTTGAAGGTTTCAATATTGCAGATTTCAACAAGAGCAGTCATAAAATTTCCAATGGAGATATTTTAAACAGTTCTGTAGGAAACTTAGACCTTTAGAAAGCCTTTCTAGTTTGAGCTAAGGTGAAAACCTCCTGTTTTGAAACAAGAAAAAAAAGAAAAAGGGAAATATACAGAATCAAAGAGAACACTTAATTTCAGAATCTCCTGAAGTGTTCTGAAACAGAGAAACCATCCACTCACTCTAGATGGGGCATGGAAAAACTCTGGAGCACATTATATTTGCTGCTGCTTTTTGGCTTTCTATTTGCTTAGTGGACACAAACCAGAGCTTTCCCAGGCTTTCTCACCTGGCATTAGTAGTCCAGTTCCAGGTGTACCTGTTAGAATTAGGTTGCTTGAGGCCTTCATCCTCCTGGATAACTGTAGAAGGTTTGGGAGTCTCAAGCCTGGTGGTTGAAGAGGGTAGGATGATGATGAGATCCCATTCAATGGGTCACAAGAGCCCTAGCATCATTGCACTTGGTGCTTGCCAGATGCCTAGGTACCATCTCCCATATACCTCTTTCCTTATTCAAGAGCTGAGTTGCTCCTCCTCATTGCCATACAGTTGCTTTTGCAAGTAAAAGGGACTATTCTTCAGCCTTTCTCTTTTCTGAGATGTGGACTGAAGGTATCAGTTGCTCCATGGTTCTCTGTGGTGAAGCTATGTACTGCAAACTAACAGTTGATGTTGTGCGACAGGATAAAAAATCTGTTCCACATGAAAGAATAAGTAATGGCTTCCACCACCAAATGCAACAGAGCTGATGACTTCATGATGTCCTTCAATAGTGGCCTGTATTATCTTTTCTTCTAGAGTGTCAAATATTTCTGTCCTAATTTACTTCAGTGCATCCATAGAAATGCAAGAAATGAGGGTCAGTGCTTGCCTGGCACCGAGATCCTTGCTATGGACTCTGCCACATCTGGGCTTTGTGTTACTTCATCTTTTGCTTTGCATAAGGAAAGGAGAATCACGCTCCTACTGTGCGGTGAACTAACTCTGCTGTAATGTAACCAAGTAGATGTCAGCCAGTGGAATCTGGTTTCGTCTCTAAATTGAATGCTGGCCTCTGCAGTGGGCTGAGTCCTTTCACAAGAGGCCAGAGGAGTGGCAAAATAAGAAACTCCTATACATTTGTCCTCTTTATTAAAATAAATGGATCACCATATGAATAGACAGTTCACAATTCACCAGGGAAAAATCAATACAGAGGAGGGTTTTCACTACAGTTTATTGAACAGAAAGCCTTATATGCTTAAATACCATGAGGACATGGGAAGCCAGGTACACCTCCAAATATTTCAAATAAAAGCAGAATTTTCTAAACACTGGCAGTGATTTTCTTTGTAAATAGGTTTAACCTTGGACCTTCTGTCATCTTGTATTTTTACACAGGAAATTAATTTTCTACATCCTCTGTGTGCATAGAGAAGACAGAGAGTCGAAAAACTCCAAGGGATTTCCAAAAAAGCCTCCATATAAATTTTAAAATTAAACAGATGTTATATGATTACCATTAAATCTGAGCCATGGGTTCCTAGGTTATAAACTATACATGATGTTCTGAAGCAAGAGATGAAATAGATTTTTTTCAATTACTGAAGGTTTTCCAGATCAAAAGGATCAGGATTTAGATGAATCCATATAGGCCTTGTGTGTTCCAACAAGAGTTTATAAACATCCAAAATAAGTAAATGCTCTCACAATGTCTAGTAGATGGCTGCGGGTGGAGATGCTCTGTGACTGCTCAGTTCTGCTGGGAGTGCAGTTATGCACTGCCAAAAGCCTGTCCATTGAGCTCACTGTACTCAGTAGGCATTGGAATGGAACCCAGGTAAGCTAAGCATAAGCATGTCTGTTTACCTGGTCATTTGCTGCAATCCTTTCCCCACGCCTCTGATTCCAGAAGAAATTCCCAAATCTTGTGTTTTCTTGTTCAAAATTGTTATGTCATGAAATTTTGTGCTGGGGGGAGAAAATCTTTGAGAGAGAACTGCTCCTACCTGCTAGTGCCATGGGTATGGCTTCTCACTTTGTTCTCCTCATTGCCCACTGTCACCATCTGCTGCTGTAGAGTCTCCCTGAACATACAGAACAGAGCTTTGAAGGAAGCAAGATACCCATCTCCTCTGCTTCTGTCCCAGTCTGCCCTCAACAGCACTCAACAACTCTGTGCCAGGGCAGTCCTTTCCCACACCCAGGTGGGATTGTAGAGTCAGTATCTTGCATTCCCTTCCTTTTAATCATTGCAATGGCTTCTTTTTAACTTGGACTGGTTTGAAATTTTTTAAGAAGTTGGCATATTCAGTCACTATTATTGTGGTTATATTTGTTTTCTTCAGCTCTTGCCTGGTCTCTAGGTACTGAGGAGTTTTCCTGAAACTAAGTCAGAGGAATTACCTATTATAGTTTTCTGAATATTTTATGTGAATATCATTACTATTTCTATGATGACTTTTCTTAAAAGTTGGTGTCTGCCCTGGAATGTAGATTAACATCATATAGTATCAATCATATAAAAGCTAGATCTACTCTAAATTGGTCAGTAATGTCCTTTATGCTATATAGAGAACAAAAGAGGATTTTTCATCATACCCTAATAGAGGCTTACTGTAGACAAGATGGCTAACAGTAGATGAGACAAAACTAGTCTAGCCCACCTGCAACATGTAAGTTACATGTTCTTCTGCTACATGACTAACTTTACCTCTTGTACAGTTCTATCAGTGGAATTAACCCAGAAATTAATATTGAATATTTGGCATAATTCTCCTCTCAGTAACCCTAGGGAGTCAGTAATGAAATCATGGAAGCTTTCTCACAGTGAACACCATGTTCACAGAGACAGGAGTCATGTAGAGGAGCAGGGTGCTGGGGATGGTGCTCTTGCAGAAGAGTGTGTATTTTGGAGTCTGAGAATAGAGGGGGGAGCATCGCATGCACCTTCTGTGTTACTGTTTTAGGGGTGTGATGGGGAAGTAGCCTGAAAGAGCTGGAAAGAGAAAGGCCAAAGACAGGTAGAAAAATACTTACAGTGTACAACAAGGAGAAGCATCAGCCTTAAACCTTGTCTGTAAAATGAATTGGAGCAGTGATGAGAAACATTACCCTGTAGAGGAAGATGTTCATTGTACAAAGGAAAGAGGCAAAAAAAGTCAGTTCACACCTGTTTTTCCTTGCAACTGGAAAATTAAACAATACAAAGATTATTTGCAAACTGCCGAAGCATCACAGAATTAACAAGAGCCTTACAACCATCACCTGATTTTCTACATCAGGCATACATTTCTGTTCACCACAGAGGCATCTCGAAGGGTTGACTCCACTCTCCTTGAAGGAGCAAAAGCTTAGTGGATGTAAAAAATTATGCTTTTCTTCCTGTTGGCACTAGATTGTATCTCCACTTCATGTAGTGTTTTGTCACTTCAGTGCTGTAGACTTTCTGTACACCAATGAAGGGTGACTTTCTGTGCTGCTTTTTATCTTTCCAAATAGGTCATTGTTCAGCCTTGTTTTCCTCTTTATTTTCTCCATCTGGTTTTCATCTGACTCTGAGCAGCTGTCCAAGGTGTGTGTATATATATATATCCTTTTGCTTGTTTCATCTTTGCTGAGATGCCTTTCTGCTGAATACCTGCTTAACATGATTTTTATTTGGATCCGTTTCATTTTTAATCTTACTTTTGGCCTTCATGACAGAGCTCCTCTGTCAACTTCTTGTTGTTTAGGAGCTTCACATGTACACAGAGCAATTCAGTCACTCTTAAAAATTAAATAAAAGTAACTCCATATGGGGTACAGTATTGAGTAATTAATTCCATTAATGTTATAGCTTTCCCTCCCAAACACTGTTCATCTGAAGAGCTTGCCTAACCCAGTGTAGGGGTGTCTGGGAAAATAGGAGGGCTATTTCTTTTGCATATTTCTTTTCCCTTGGAAACATCAGGTGATGCATTGTGAGATTTCTGCTTTGTGGGCTGGAAAGGGATAATACCAGGAACATTTAAGGGACTATGAAAATACGTCACACTGCCCAAATGCTCAGATGGAAAAATACAAGATTCTGTATAAACCTGTAAGGCTGCCCTCTGAATTCTCTACAAACCATGAAGTGCTTCCCTTTTTGGAGGGAAGCCAGGCTCATGATTCCCATGAATGGTTATGTGGACTCTGTTTGTACTCCCTAACTCCACCTCATGTCTCCCTTAAGTTTTCTTCTTGATCTCTACCATCAGAAATTTAATCCAAATTATTTGCTTTGATTACTGTATTCCGCCCCCCCCAAAAAAAAACAAAAACAAAAAAACCCCAAACCAAATGTTTTCTAAGGATTCTTTATTGTAATTGTGGTGAAAAGGGAAATCCATAATGTTGTTTTGAAATATCCTACATAGAGTGTGTGTTTTTTGGCTTTTTACCCCAAACCTATTAATGTATTGCTGTTTTCCTCACCCGCAGAGAACTAACTTTCAGGATAAATCCCAGCACTTGGCACGTGGTTGATTGTGACTTGCTAGACTGACTACTGCATTGGACACAGTACAGATGGATATTGAGAGCATCTTTGGGCAGATTCATCAGAGAAAAAGTCAATGATTTAAGGATCAAATTGGCTCTACAAAGGTGCTGAGACATTAGGAATATATTGCTGTAATGCGATTGAATTTTTTTTGAAAGAACAAAAAAATATACAGATAAGAAAGAGGCAGAACAGAAGCACAAGCTTGCATAGTTAGTGGGAAGGAAAAATTGAAACAACATAGACAAAGAAGAATAAAATATCAGGGGAAGGATTCTCTGTGCTTAGTTAGACATCTAGAGGTATCTTTTACTGTGGTTTTGAGCTCATACATATACTTTGAAGTGTACTGGGCATACTTTTATCTGATTAGTCATTCAAAAAGATAAATCAGATACATTCTGGACACATCTGATCTTTTTTTAAGAGCTTCAGGAGAATTTATCTTCATTCAAAAGGATAGAAGTTTAACTTTTACCCTATTTAAAAAAAAAAAATCACCTGATACCAATTAGAATTCCTTTACTGCTGGGCTGATTTATAGTACTGTAATACAGCACTGAAAATATGAAAGCAGAGAAGCAATATTTCAAAATGCAGCATAAAATCAACAATAAAAATGTATATTTATAACCTGAAAAGTATGATTTCATCTTGGAGAATTACCAAGCTAATAGCAGTAATAAGCATGATTTTAGTTGTACCATATTGTACTTATTAAACACTTCAGGGGACTTGTGAATAAATCAAATCACAAGATCATTTTTGGATATTTGAACATATTTTTAGATATTATAAAAATGTGGAAAAATATCACAACTGGTTATCATTTGTTCATGTTTTCCAAAAAAGGTTTTAATCATAAACCTCATTGTTACATCTTTCAAGAAACCGGGCTGATGCCTGCAGGCTGGAAAAGTAACTCCATTTAATAAATGTAGATTTAATATCTTTTGGAGATAAAATTAAAGCAGAAGAAGTATGTGCAATAATGTGAATTATACTCACTATCCCAGGAAATCTTGTTTGGTGTAGAGAGGATGTTTCCGAGAAAGGCAGAGAAATGTTTTAGTAATAAAGATAGGCCATACCCAAAACCCTGGAGCCAAGCTCATGAGTTACAATATGGAAAGTTTGGATTCAAACTCATACTGGGTGGATTTATCATGGGCAGAACTCCAGCCTTCAGGGATGAGATGTTTCTCATGGAACTGAATGAATGAAGGAATGGAACTTTTTGTTATTCGTTACTACTGTTATTACCTGTAGCACAGTAAAATCCAGAGGAATCAGGTAAAACTAACACTCTGTTGTGTCAGGTGCCATGCAAACAGACAGCAAAAGACAGGTCCTGCTTTGAGATTGGTGCAGATCGACAACTAACATGAACAGTTGGAAGGGAAGAAGATAAAGGAAGATAACAACGTACCATTAAGTTGCAAAGGAGCTAATAGAAATTGAAGTTTGCAGATGACAAGACTTTAGACATACAGGCAAATGACATTTCCCAGTGCTGCAGCTGTGTCTGCAGGACAAAAAATGAATGATTGATTCCTTTAGGAGTTAAACTCCTTAAGTAATTGGGTATGAGTTGTGTTCCATGGAAGGCATTTTTTATGCCAGTTTACAGTTAGCAGTTCATACCACCTAAGAACTTGGAGCCACATCTTCTGCTTTGCTATTTATGGGACAGCATGGCCCATTGGAAAGGCAAAAGACAGGTCTGAAGTTCACCAGACAGAAAAGCTTTTTCTGCATTGACCTGTTGTGGTGTGAGAATTTTACTTTGTAACAGTAATTTTTAGAGTTGTGGTGTGGTAGTTCTTTCACATTTTTCCTCATGTCTGATCTTTACTTATAAACAAAAGAAATTGTTGCTTTGGTTTTGTTTTCAATAGATTAAATAATAGTTTAGTAGGATATCAGTGCCTTCTTCCCAGCTTCAAAATAGCTTGTGCTATTATTTTTCAGAGTTTATGGTGAAACAAGTTCCTTCATGGTGTGAACACCATGAAATGACAACTTTCAGCCCATAGTGAATTGTTCTGTCTGAGTTAAAAACCCCTTGAAAATAAAGATTGTAATAGAAATACTGGTGGAAGCCTTTATGATAGTAGCATGAACAAAGCTCTGCTCTAATATTTTCTGGAAACAGAGCCATAATGATTTGTTCAGGAATCTGTTCTGATCTCATCATAAAGGGAAAAGTGTTCCTGTCAAGTCTAATCCCAGATCTCCTATAACTCAGTGCATATTTCCAACAGGCACTATCAATAGAGAAGCAGCATTTAGAAAAATTTTTTCATTCTACAGTACCCAGGATGAGGAATAAAAAATTAAGGATCTTAATGACATTCTTCAGAAATAGCAGGACAAGTAAAGCACAATCAATTGCTGCCCTGTGAGTCGCAGAAGGAAATAAAGCCATTATTGTTACTACTGCAACGGCTTGCACTGGACTGATAGTATGCTTTTCTTGGGTAAAAAAACTGATTGGCTTGGTGGACTCCCAGTATGTTTTCAGTAGAGGTGCAGATACATTTATATGTTTTGCTGTATGAGCTTGCTTTCCTCAGCTATCACAGACAACAAGTAATCTGGGAAACAACAATTGAAATCAACCAACTAAGACACAAACACATTGCACAAGTCTGTGGTACAGAAACATGACAGGTAGCTCTGGATCACAAATGATTCAATGCAGTGAAAGGGATGCACTGTAAAGTGTGAAAATAACAATTAAGAATTAACTTCTGTATCTCTCTCTTCACAGTCTGAACTACACAATGCATACCATGTCCTGACAGACCAAGTTAAGATAGTACGAATCAGAGACATTCCCACGAGGTAACCCATTACAAAAAGAAAGAGTAAATTTTTAATCCGTATCTAAAAACATGGGTATAGGGGAGCATTTTATTTACAAGAGAGCCTTCAAACCTTGTGTCTCCTTAGCAAGCTTGGGAAAAGGAAAGATGCCCTCAGGGCATCTAAACCCCAATCATACTCTATGAAAGGAGGGTGGTATATGAAAAACATGGGCTATGAATGCATGGAAAACAATACTCTACAGAGTTTTTAGAGTTGACTCTAAGAGTCACCTTATGCAGTGACTGAATTTATAAAATATATGTAAAAATTTATGTCACTTCCAGGATTGTCACCTTTTTTAATGCCATTACTCCTGTCCCTCTTTCTCTCTTTTTCTCTGTACCTATCTACCTGCCTCTTTATCTCCTGTCTCCAATTTTAAAATACATTTTGATGGCAGACAATGATATACTACAAAGCAGCTCTACGCCAAGACAGTGAACCATTATGGTCTTTTAACCCGGGACTGGCCTGGACTGCTACTGTCCATGTGTGATAAAGTTTGGAGAAATACCCATTTTGTTCCTCCATGGTCTAAGGGACTTGACAGTGCTCATTAACTGACTTGAGCATGTCTCTTCAGCCTTCCTCTGATGGTAGGAGCAACATATGAAGATAATGAGGGAAAAACTGCCACCTTTTGTTTGTCTCTTGGACATTGACCTTTACGACTCATGATAAAGAAGGCTTACAAAAGGTGCTATGTATATTATCTTGCCATAAAAAGGTTCTGAAGTATGTATGTGTTTTTACAATGGACTTGAGAAAAAACAAATGTTGAAACATGCTGGCCAATAAAAATGGCAATACCGAGTTTTGGAAGAACAAATAGTACAGTATTCTGATACAGTCCACAGTATACCATATAAAGAGGTTAGGCTCTACTGAAGAGCCTTAGCTGAGGAGTTAGCTGGACCAAACCAAAATAGGTAGCAACTTAAACTACATATTTCCATAGCCACTGAAGGATTGTACAAGGATCATCCTAATTAGTTTTGTTGTTGTTGTTGTTGTTTTTTTTTTTTTTTTAATGTAAATTGCTTTCAATTTTATGGCAGAAGTATCATTTCATTGAACATTATTTGGCTTCTCTCATATTTCCCTCCAAGAAATTTAATGAAAGTAAAGCCCCAGGATTCATCCCTGAGGGAAGGCACAATGCATTTATCACAGATGACTCTTCTGCAGTGCATTATTCTGGCCAGTAAATAAGAAATAAAACCTAAAGAGGTGCATCTGTGCTGAGGAATGTGTACCTACCTCAACTCCTGATTTTGTTTAGTGTTAATCTGGAAACAAACATTTTTTTAATGAAAAAATGAAAAAAAATTCACCATGTTAGGGATGGTGAGTTCCCTGTGTGCACACATTTACACTTGCCTTTTTGAAAAACATAAGTAGAAAACATCAAGCCTGAAGCTTAGCAAATGTGGGCTTCTCTTGGACAACAAAAATTCTTCATCGGACAACTCGGTGGGTAAGGAACTGGCTGGATGGCCGCACTGAAAGGGTTGTGGTCAATGGCTCAATGTCCAAGTGGCGACTGGTGATGAGTGGTGTTTCACAAGGGTTAGTACTGGCATCAGTACTATTTTACATCTTTGTCAGAGACATGGACAGTGGGATAGAATGCACCCTCAGCAAGTTTGCTGATGACACCAAGCTTGGTGGCGCAGTTGACACGCTGGAGGGAAGGGATGCCATCCAGAAGGACCTGGACAGGCTTGAGAGGTGG
>VZRU01007435.1:0-10152 GCA_013398155.1 Pedionomus torquatus | reverse complement strand
CTGAGAGAGCTGGGGCTGTTCAGCCTGGAGAAGAGAAGGCTCCAGGGAGACCTTATAGCAGCCTTCCAGTCTCTGAAGGGAGCCTACAGGAGAGCTCGAGAGGGACACTGTCAGGAAGTGCAGTGATAGGAAAAGGGGTAATGGTTTTAAACTGGAAGAGGGGAGATTTAGATTGGATATTAGGAAGAACTTCTTTCCTGTGAGGGTGGTGAAGCCTGTCTAGGTCCCTCTGGATGGCATCCCTTCCCTCCAACATGTCAACTGCACCACCAAGTTTGGTGTCATCAGCAAACTTGCTGAGGGTACAGAGAAGTTGTGGATGTCCCATCCCTGGAAGTATTTAAGGCCAGGCTGGATGGGGCTTTGAGCAACCTGGTTAAGTGGGAGGTGTCCCTGCCCGTGGCAGAGGGTTTGGAACTCAATGATCTTCAAGGTCCCTTCCAACTCTAACCATTCTATGATTCTATGAGATGCTCCCCCCAAAATCTCTTATTGTTTTCTGACTAAAGTGGACAGACCCTTAAAATATTCACTAAACCTGGCTGAGGTGTCCAAGCTCTCAAAAATGTCAGTTGTACCTTTTGTACCTTTACTGATGTTGAAGTGGCAGAGAGAGGAAGAAGAAAATAGATAAATCAACATTCAGGTAATGTAACTCTCAGTATGGCTTATGCTCAAGGAAGAGACCATCAGTGAACCAAGGCTACTTCTTGCTCATGTGAAATATTTTCCTTCTCTTTCTACTTCACACCTAAGTGAATAATGACATTCAGACTAATTAAAGTGCCTTTTCGTGTCTATAGGTTTGCCACTAAGTAATTCATGAGTGTGTTTAGAGACACATAAAGAAGGAATAAGACTAGCCAGGAAAGAAGAAGGAAGAGAAGACCACAGCCACCAGCACAAGTGGATGTTAAACCTGTAAGAGGAATGACAAGGTGTCATGAGCAACCCAGTATATTGGCATTCTTCACAAAGACACAAACCCAAGAAATGATGCAGTACTGGGGTATATGAAGCCAAGTTTGGAGGTTGGTCAGGGATCATGCAAGAATAAATACATTGGACATTAGCACTTACTCTTCTGACAGGGGCCTGATGTTACAGTAGGTTGTGATTATGTCTGTGGGACGAACAAAATGGGGGAGTATAAATAGTGGGCATGCTAAAGGAATGGCAAGTGACTTGGTTCCTGAAATTATGCCTCTTGCTTTTTCTAAATCTCTCTGAATTTCTGTACTGCATTGGAAGAATTATAAAAGTCTGTTTTTTAGGTAACAATGTGAAAAGTAACTCCATTTGTGGGAGGCTTTGGCTAGGTTCTAGGACTTGGCTTTTGTCACATTTTTAAGGATATTTCTAGTTTTCACTCTACTTGGCTATTCTCCCCACATTGGGATCAAAATTGTTCACTATCTGCCATCAGCATGGAAGGTTTCGTACATTTGCAAATGAAGGTATTAAAAGCACAAGTCTACACCTGCCTGTCTGATGGACAGGCACTGCAATTTACTGGCTTGATATGCTGGAAATCCCTTTTCCACTGCTTTAATTTCTGTTACATTTTTTTTTTTAAATCGTAACCAGTCCCACGCTACTGTGTTCTCCACTAACACTGACATTACCTGTCAGAGACACTTTGTAAAAACTCCTCTACACACCTGAGGAGAACTACTGTTGTTGATTTTATAATATCAGTACTCTGACTTCTTACCTTTGTATTATTTTTCATGAAGATCCCTGGTGTCTGTTACTCCAGAAAATCATATAGCTTATTGTACTATTATATAGTATTATAAGCTAGCACCCACTTCTCTAAACTCTAAACCCTTTCCTGCTCACTGCCCTAGCATACATCAGTCTGTGCAAACACATCTCTATACTTATAGTGTGAGTTATTTAAAAAAAACCCACTCTTTCTATATCTGGAAAACCAACGGGCAGCTCTGTGAAATGACTTGACTGAGGTTATGTGGAAATTGCAGGAGCCAGACAGGTACAGCAGGGTAGGAGTTGCTGGCTGTGCTGCTGCTTGTCCAGAGTGCAGCATTGTCTCACCCCAGGAACTGAATGCAAATCTTCCAAGTCACAGTCCCATACTCTCTCTAAGGGTTTTATTGTCAGTCATGTAGCACTGGACATTTTTCTTAAATCACATTTTCTATGTGATTATGCCAAACACTGACCTCCCTTATAAGGCAGTAAGTTTCTAGCTGTTGGTGTTGAGAGAAGTATGAAAACCCAAAGTGTATTACTTTAACAAAACACATACACCAAACAGATTACTTTTTATATGCTGGTCTCACAACTTTTTGGGCTCCAATGCACTGGGTGTAGGGTTGGCAGTCCAGTGAACTGCAAGACCCCCTTCTACAACACATCTGAGAACAGACAAAGTTTTGGGGTTCAGGAAGTTTAAGAAGGGAACAGTATGTATTCTCAGATATCTTCTTGTGTAATCCCTTTTTGGAAAAACTCCCCTCACATCATTTCTGTGAAGGTCTTTCCTTAGAAAGTGTATCTGCAGCATGTTATGTCTACTGTTGTTTGCCACAGCTACTACTACTCTTCAGACATGTTCTGTTATGAATTGAAACATAATTGGCTTTGTACCATAAACAGCATGAAGTGTTTGCTCTGTGTGTGCTAGCAGGCTCCTCTTAATCTTTAGTCCTCCCAAATCTTTCTCAAAACAATGTGAAACAATCTATTTTTACATTCTTCTCTGTTGTTTGACAGTGGTTAATACCATAAACAATTTTTGCACAACTTGAGAATTAGAGCCTCTTTGGTCAGGGAGTGTGTTAAGGGTGCTGTCTCCACTTGTATGTACTTTTTCCAGCACCTGAAAAGGGTGAATCTGAGTGGGGTGACTGGGGTGGAAGGGGCACAAGTCTCGTTTTGGTGAGAGCCACAGGTTTTCTCAGATGCTGTCTGGAGTGATGTCCCTTTCCAGCCTGAAAGAGCTTCAGGAGGTGAAGGGATGCAAACTTTCTGAGTGCCCTTCCCCAGCTGACCCTGACCCCATTAGGAGGTGACAGCTGTGAAAGACATAGGAAGCAATTAAAGCACACTGTATTAGTCACAAAGGCCGATGGGCTCTGCTCTCCGAAAGGCGCAGGTCTGCAAAAGAGATAAAACTGGGAACCTCGAGTGCTGTAACATGCCGCTTGGAGGCTTTGTGCAAGTCTATCCTTCTGGATCCACTTGGGGTTATTTATTTACTTAAAGTTCGTTTGAAAACTGAAAGATTCAGGCTACTTACCCAATTAACCTTAGCACCTGTTAGGCTGGAAATGCTTGGGAACAGTGTGAACAAGCTGTGGCAAGGCTTTTCCCCCCTATTTTTAAAGTGAAGGGAGCAGACAAAATATAGTCCTGTCACAAATATTATTTCTGCATGCTTTTGGGTCTGCGGTGTTGAGGTTTGTTCCTGATAATGATTTAAGTGGAAGCTCCTGCTAACATTCACAACTGCTATAACAGGGACAATGATGATATCTAAATCAATAGATTGTAGTGAATGGTTGTTGTTTTAACTTTTGCCTGCTTCTGTTTTATTGCCCAATGGATTTTGGCTCTCAGTTTTCTTCTTCAGAGGCCTACAATCCGCACCAAATGTTTCACATTACTCAGTGTGAAAAACCTCCTATTCTTTCAGATTTTTTACAAGTTCATACATCCGTGGAAACCTGATATTTCATATTTCATTCTGCTTTGTGAATGTCATTGTGAGGGATGCTGGTTCACATGCAACGGGCCTCTTCTGTCTTTGATCAGCTTGACCGCAACTAATTGTAAATGGAGAACAAATGAAAGAAATATTTATAAATTTCATGGGAATTCAGACAGGGCCTAAGCCTTTCCTAATGCCTCCATTCACTGTAAATGTTTATTGAATACTTTTAGTCTACTGTGTACTTCAGTATTTATATAGTGTTAGGTTTTAGCTTGTTCTGAGTAGATCCAGTAAAAGACCTTTCCTGCCTCTTTCTTTCTTCCTTCCCTTTCTTGTCATACTTTTCTTTCCCTCCCAAATGCCCTCCTTTCTTTTGTCTTTACCTTGTAAAACAGGCTGCTGGAAGAGGAGAGGAACACCACAGTTGCTGGGTTCCAGAGCCTACAGCTGTAAGAAGGCAAGAAAGGGGGAAAAAATGACCGTAAAATTTAAAACAAATTTTGAGGCACAAAGCTGAGTTGGGAAAAATCAAATGAAAATGTTAAAGATTTGTCCAAAATAAAGTCATAAATGCACTGAGCCAAGTGAAACAGCTGCTAGGTCACGCAGGCTAAATCTAAAAAGGCAACACAACAAAAAATTTAATATTATGAAGCTAATCAGAAGTTGCCAGGATAAAAAACCCCAAGCATTCCTGTCTTTACTTCTCAGTCTCTTGTTCTTTTTTACAGAGTTGTGCTCTTACAACTTTTCCTGACTTTAGCACAGGTCATTTTTACAAGGGGAAACTCAAAGCATCCAAAATATTTAGAGGAGTTTCCCCCCCCCTGTGTCCAATCTGATAGATATTTGACTGTATCAAGGATACTGCAGGCAATCTGCTTTGGCCAGGGACTGGGAAATGTACAGGTTGTGTACCCTCATGTGTTATTTGTCACAGATGCCATGCGTGTTGCTGGTCCCACTGGCGTGTGCTGCTGGCGGGCACACAAGGTGGCTGCAGACACGAAACAGGACAGGTGCTGTGCTGGTGCGAATCAGCACTGCTCTGCCGAGGCTAATGGAAGCTCTGGAGCGAAACACGAGATGTGCCAAGCAGGAAGGAGCAGAAAGCCACTTATTTCAGCCTCTTGTGAAGGCCCATGTCTTCTACTTGTCTATCAACAGCTTTTTAAAATGCTTCTCTCATATGGAAAGTAAGGAAAGAGCAGAGAGACCTGGAAGGAGCGGGTAAGGAAGTGGATGTGCAAGTGTGAAGTTTGGCACTGGTGTGAGGCAAGAAGGAGGGCTGACTTTTGTGGAGAGTGTAGGAAGGTAGGGAATAATTTGTCCCTTTTAAATATGACATGAAAAAAAGAAGGAAAAAAAAAGCTCAATCCAGGTTAAGAATTAAGCAAGGCTAAGAATTCATTACAACCACCTCACTTCGCTCCTGGAGCACATTCCTTCTCATCCCCCACAGTTTTTTCAAATTTTTTTTTTTCCTTTGTTTTGTTTGTTTATGTTTCTCATCTGTAAGCTCACTGGAGTCAGGAGAATGCCTCTTTTGTCTCTGAAGAGCACCTAATGCTTGTTGGGAGCTGATGAAGAGGCTTGGAGTTTGTACAATGGTAAAATCTCAAACCTAAAATAATCAAAGAGGAAATGGATTTTCAAGGAAAAAATTCTTTAAGGTTGCTTCTTTCCAGTACTCCTATGCTTGGAACTTGGGAGGACATGAAACCTAAATAATATGATACTGAATTTCCCCTGAATTTAGAGCCTTGCAACGTTGCTTTTTCTTTCTTTCTTTCTTTTTTTTTTTTTTTTTTTCCTCATTGAGAAGGCAGTAACATCTTAAAAGCAGCTTTATGCTGTGATATGCAACCCAGTATACTACGTTTGCCTAATTCCTGAATCCTTAGTAATGAATACACAGTTCTGGCAGTCAAACACCACATGAATTGTTAAAAATAAAACACTTGATAATCAGTATTAAATTAAATCACAGAGCTGAGATGGATGATGATTATGATCAGGGCTTTAAGTATTATTTACCTTCCTGCAAAGAACTTGTCTGGTCTTTCACAAGCAGGGTATATAAAACACCTACTTAGCATGTAACTTGAGCTATGAAAATTGTATTACAGTTGAGTGTTCTTAAAGCCACAGGCTTTTTATCACAATTAAGAAAGCAGGGAAAAAGTAGGGGGAGGAAAATGGAAATAGCTTAAGGAGCAGCCTGTCTCCAGGTCTCTGACTACATAAGTGGCATTTCAAGGCAGAGGTGAGCAGAAGCTCTACCGAGATGGAGTTGGCAGACCCATAGCAGGCAATGTTCAGCAGGCATCCTGCTGGGGCACTGCCTCAGTCAGTCACCAGTCTGCTGTTAACACGTAACCCTGCTTGGCTTTTGCAGAGGTCCAGGTTATACAAATTTAACAGCTCTCTTGCTTATCTGACTGGGAAATGATATGCAGACCCACAGGAGGAGAAAGGAAAAGATGTCTTTTACTAGACAGGCATTTTTGTCTTTCTCAAGTTATTATCATGACTTTTCCTACACCACTTTGTTAAGTGGCTTAGAAAAACACACATGCATAAATCAGCCTGTTGTAGATTTTACATGACAGTGCATTCCCCACCTGGTCTTCTAGATGTCAAGGCTGGGAAAAAAACAGGGGCAGGAAAGACAGGGAAGAAAGATAGACTAAAGATAAACTAAATTAACTTCTCCCTTGGATGTTCATGCTGGTTTCAGCAAACTAATTTTACATGTGTTTTAAATAGATTAGGAGTGTGTGCATGTATGATCAGCATGTATGATCAGCATGTATGATCATCAGAGACATGGTAGACCCCATTTACAGAGAGAAAACTGCTTAAGCTATCCTCACTTAATTGCTTGAGATTGTCTGTTCACACCCTTCTGCACAATCTTTTCCTGAGTATAATCTTCATATTTCAAAGTACTTAGTCTTAAAAAGATTCAGAATAGCTTGTGCAAGAAAAAAACAAATAAACAAACAAAAACATTTCTAACATTTTTGCAAAGCAAAATCCATCCAACTTCAAAGTTGACTAGGGGGGATCACAGCAGGCAGCATCTGAAATAGGCTGATCCCCAGGTGGACTCATCTTTGGTAGAGAATTTTTATTTAGAATTGATCCATACTGAGGGAGGTTTGAAGTTCTGGAGCACTTGGGAGAAAACTCACTTCTTTCTTCCCATGCATGCCTTAAATATAGTTTACCATTTTCTAATCTGTTGCAAAACTGTATAGTGGTAATGCAGTACATTTATTGTAACTTCTCAAGGGTATATGATGACTCGATTAGGAATGAAAATTATTTAAGACTTGGTATTTAGCAGTGGATAAAACAGTAATCTTATTCCCCTCCCATCTTTGAAGTTATGTTCTGCATATTCTTCATCCGTCTCCAGATTGGATGCTCATTTTTCCAACAAAGCCTTATCTGTCTTTTGGTGCGGTAAAAATCTTTCTTCATATTAGACAGCACAGGGTGAACTGAACCTCCTTCAGCAACACATCATCTGTAAGTGACAGAAATAGCTGTATTAAGCCAAAATCTAGCAACTGACAACCGACAGACTGACATGAACAAGATCAGCACCCAGATTTCTTACCAAACAGGCAACTTACTGACTTCTCTCAGCCTGCTTGACCACAAGTTTCTATAACAAACACAATAACGGCTGTACACTTGATATTGAGCAAGTGGCATTCTCTGTTGATATTCTCATTTAATTTCCATATGTTGGCAGAAACATATGGAACTGGATTTTCCTGCAATTACCATGAGTCTAGGATAACAACTCTTAAATCTGCCCCAGTGTGGAAAGGTACAATACAAACATGCAAACACAGGGTGACAGCTTGGATACTAAAATATAGAAATATGACTTAACAAACAGAATAACTAAAACTTATGATTTATTGATTAAGTTTCATCATATGAAGGGGTCTTGGGAGGCTTAAAGTAATTTGTGTAGAATACAAAATTAGGTAGGAGTAGAGCTGCAGTACCCTAAACTCTCATTGGTAAGACTTTTAAATGAAAACTATTAGTTGNTTGCAAACATCCACAAAGTAGAAAATGCTTTTTGAGTGGTTTGTTTTTGGGTGCTTTTTTTTTTTTTTTTAAGATTCTTGACTCTTTGGCTCAGACTTTCAAAAGAGACTTATGTAGACTTAAGCCTGAAAGCCTTATTTATTGGAATGGGAATTTAAACAGAAAATAAAGGGTTTTGTATCCAATTGATCAGCCAAAATGTTACTAAACTGAAGCTTAAGGGACTAGAAAACCCAGCAAGGGAGCATGGGATGATTATCAGTTTTAGCTACAAAAGGGTTAGGACAGAAACTGGAGACTGAGACTACATGAAACCAGATAGGGAGCACCTTGAGTCCTTAAGGTCCTGATCCAGTATATTCTTTTGTATCTGCTTAAGAACCACAAAAAATATCAATGTAATGAGTTAAGAGGATAAAGAGATGTGGTTTCAAGTCTAGATGGACCAGTGTAAGCAGCTTCTGCCTTTCCTCTTACTGTTGTCTGTGCTTGCTTTGAACAGCCTGCACAGTTCACTTGCATAAGCAGGCAGTGGATCTGTTCTGGATCGTGTCAGCCAGCTTAACAAAAGTCATCTTCAGTGTTGCCACAAGAGTTGCGTATGAGGTAACCGTAAGGAATAGAGAAGGACTTTGGAAAGACTAAACAGAGCCTCTGCTCATGCCAGCTGCATTTCCTCAGAAGAAACATTAATTTTCATCACGGAAGAATTATTAGTTTCTAAAATAACAGTCTGGAGTATTTATCCACTATCTGGTTTAAAAAAATACATGAAATAATGAAAAATAATATGTAAATACCAAAGCACATGTACAAGACTTTTCACTCAGACTTGTTGATTTTTTCCCAGTTGCTGTGGTCATTTCTGAAAATGGATTCTTTGTTTAAATAGAGAATTGTTCAAACCTAAAATATAGTATTTTTTCTTTAAATAAATTGATGTAAAATTGTAGCTGAACTTTTGCCATCCTTTATGATTTAAAGAGGTGAAAAACAAAGATATTTCTTGCATGTAGAGGAATTTCATGTATGGTAAGTAAAACACTACACTGATTTATTAAACAGAAAAAGGGAGAAGGAAGGCAGCAGAGATTTGGCACAAGCATTTATAACTACATTTCAGTAATAATACACCAAAGCCAGAAAATTCAGAACCAAAATTAAGACAGAGAGTGTTTAGATCGAGTCCTGTTTTAGTCTGCTATAGCAGTGATGGTCAGGAGTATAATTTGGGTTTGGATGGCTGTATACAAGGTTGTATATAACCATCTATTTCTGCCTAAATTTCTGCTAGGTTTGAGGCTATTCTTAGTCAGGATCTTGGATATAAGCACTTCACTAAAGATGACAGTTGTACATTTCTTTGCTGTAATTTCCCCCACAATATGTTAAAGAGTTTGATTTGAATTTGAGATATTTTTTTCTGTAAAGAAAACTGAAGTTTCTTGAAAGAAGAAGTCAAAAACTGGAAACCACCAGATTTCACTAGCTGTTCATATTTGGAGTAAATATATCTTGGATCTGCTCTTCCTGGGACTCCAGGTGGATTGGATCATTTGGTTGCTGCCAGGTAATTGTATTTTTTTTCTGACAGTCTCTTTAATAATAAGCCTATTTCTATCCACGATTTTTTTATTTATTAACTGTTTCAGTTGCTTAGTACTGTTGACTATATGATGCATGGTTCTTGAAAAAATATAAGCGAACATGCATATTTTACCAATTAGAGACATGGAGGTGTAATTAAATTTATATTTATATTAATAAAAGCTTTTTGACTAATTCTAAAAAGTCACATAATACTGTAATCAAAGACTCTCCCAATACTTTTTGCTCAAAGAAAATAATTCAGCCTTATTTCTGTGAATAAAGAAAACATCAATAACCTTGACAAAGTTAGAGTTTGTATTTCCAACCTTGTCCAACATTAAATATCCTAATCACCCATAATATTATTGTACCTTCTTTTAGAATTTTGCAGAGCTTGAGTTTTGTAAGAACATGACATGCTTTGTCTATTAGTGGAAAGTCTGCCTTGGGAGAAACAGCTCTTGCTCTTTGTGAAACTCCATCATGTAAGTGCCTTCACATTAACAGAGTGCACTACATGTATGAGGACATTCTTGAATGGACATCAGAGAAGCAAGAAATTTTACTTAACAGGAAGAATAATCATTATGAATGCCTTGTCTTGAATTCCATGGTCAGGAAAAGGCAAAATTGCATTTAGACACTTCATGGTTTCACTCAACCTGTCCTCTCTGCTTCTGAATAGGATTATTTTTAGGACAAATTTCTTGCAGTGTGAGATCTCTGTTTTGGAAAGCATTTCTATTCAAAGAATATTCCTATTCGTAGTATTGTAGATTGGTTTTTCACATTTATGCTTCTGCTTAAAT
>VZRU01007434.1:0-14323 GCA_013398155.1 Pedionomus torquatus | reverse complement strand
TGGGTTAGCCCTGCCTTGGGCAAAGGCAGACCCATCCGTGGGATTGCTTTTGCTCAAGGACCTGGGTTTTCACTTTTTCACTTTGGTAACTACTATTGGTTGCACTAATCCTATTTGGGCATAAGAATCACCCAAACTAGTGGGTGATTAGATTTCCATGGAGATGAACTCTGACAAAAATTGAGTGAAGTGCAGCAGTGGAGGGATCAGAACTGACCTCAGCAACTGGCACCCTGCAGCTTCAAGACTTACACATGCTGTACCAGATGCATCCGCTGCAAACCCCCAAAAATACAGCATGCAACAGTCCAATACCACACACCATCTTTCCTGTCCTGAGAGACTGCCCTAACAGATGGAGCCCAAAGTCATGGATTAAATGAACTCAACAGTTTAGAGTGATAACCCATGGACTAAGGACATTGTATTTATATAGATATATATCTTGCAGGAAAGCAACAGCCTTTAATTGGGAACTGTAGGATCTGGGCATGGCACAGGTGGTATTGAATAAGGGGTGGATAATGTCCTGGTTTCCAGGAGGGACAGGGTTAATTCTCCCCTGGCTCTAGCAGGGCACAGGTATTCCACCCCACTGAGCCATGCCCAGGGGGCGCTGGGAGCTGGCCGGGAAGGGGAGGGGGGACAGGAAATGCAGGGTTGGCGATGGGTCCGGGGCTTCAGTGGGTCAGTCAGTAGTCAGTATCATAATCGTGTTTATATCCTTCTCCATCCCTGTTACTGTTACTGTTTTTCCTTGTTCTACTTGTTCTGTTAAACAGTTTTTGTCCCAAATCACGAGTTTTGCCTTTTTCTTCCAATCCTCTCCTCACGGCCATGGGGTGTTAGAGGGAACAGGGCTGCCACCTGGTCCTTTGTTGCCGTCTGAGGCTAAACTATGACAACTTGTTACACAAAACAATGACTTAATAACAAGACACTTGGGGCCTTAAACCTTTACGCCATTATTCATGGGCTCCCAGTCCACAACCTCTTCATGCAACTCTAATCCGCTCCCTTTTACCTGAATCGTTTTAAAACCTGAATCATTTAACCCGGGTTTCTCATGGACTTTTGTCTGATGAAACCAAATTCTCCCCTTAGGTACCTTTATAGCCCAACCCTGTGAGGCTTTCACCACGCCATATGGGTAGGCAACCCTTAAAACAAAAGAATGCCTTTACCTTCTGGTTGTCTTTCCTTGAGTTCTTCAGACTGAAGATCAGAGGTTCTCCCCGAGAATTCCTTGGTGCTGGCTGGAGTTCCAACAATCTCTTGGGTCCACCGAGATTTAGAAGCAATGTCTCATCTGGGTCACCAGAAACTGTTGCTGAAATTGAGAACAAACCTCAACACCAATGTAGCCTTAAGAAACAGGCATTCTCTTTGTTCAGCACTGGGGCCACGAGGGATCTCTCCACCCAACACGTTTGCCAAATGTGAGATTCACAGAGACTTACATCTATACAGAATATGCACAGTCATTACATTTGCCAGAACTTGTTATAATGAGTTATGATAATATTCACATCACCCTGGCAAATGTGCATTCAGTTAGGGGCATCATGGAAGGTCTTGGGGTGCTGACTGTAACACCGTCGCTGTCACGAGATCATGAACTCTGCCTATGTGTACTCTATACACATTTGGAAATGCCTCCCTGAAAGGTGCCTACAGCACAAAGTACTGGGCAGAGCTAGGATTTGCAATTCAAAGTTTCACTTACATTAGAGATAGATGTAGCTTGGGGGTTGGTTTGTTTAGCTGTTTGCATTTTTGGCAAAAACAAACAAGTTATGAGCCTTTTAAATTACGAAAATGAAGCTAAAAGGATCCAGACTAAATGGAACAGATAACTACCAGCAGTCCAGGAGTATTTTAAAAACTTGTAATTCAGCGCTTGTAAGCTTTACTTCTCTTCTCCTGTTTATTTGCACTGAAGATGTACTTAATTTCTTCTGTCCTGCATCGATTCTGTTTATTTTTCCATTTAGAAACACTGGTCTAATACAAATCTATTTTGGAAAGAATTTGGTTTATTTTTTTAAAGTTCCTAAACATGTAAGCATTTCTGTAACACATGTGCTCTGATTTGCCAAGCATCAAGAGGCAGCCTCTTTTCTGCCTCCTTTCTCAGTCTCTGATACGTTAGAGGGAGAAGCAAGGGTACAGCCAGCTGCGTTCAGCTGTTTCAAAACTACTTGCAAGTCTTCAGGAGATCAGCACCCTTCTATCTTGCTTGGTCCAGCATGGGTTTGTTTGTACACGGGCTGGCATCCATTACTTTTATTCCAATTTTCCGCAAATTTCCCAGCACAGTACTTGCTGGTTGTGACAAGGCAGTGAGAGAACATACCTGCTGTGGGAAAGTAACCGAAGATTGGCAAGGAGAACTGTAAACACACTCAAGTGATTTGCACACGGGGTGCTGGAAAATACTAACTGTAATACTAATACTATCACACTAATTGTTGTTTGGTGCTCAGCAAGTAGAACATCTGCACTTAGATAATGTAGGCCTGGGATGGACTCAGGGGCACCTTACGAAACATGCCTGAGATTCCTGCCCTGCTGTTGAAGAAGATCAAAGGACAGTAGAAAACTCTGTCTGCCTGAATCATTGAAATACAGGTGAGAACAGCGAGTGTGAACTCTGGCTTTCTTGCTCTCGTCCTAACAAGGACTCTCTTGCTAATAAGGACTTACCTCACGCCCAAACTGTTACTTGGAGCAGGGTGGAGGGGACAAACCAAACAGGATAAACCCACAGAGCAGTAAGGGCAGACATCTTGTACTGAATGAAAATACCATATGTTGGACACCGAAATTATTTCCCCCACAAAACTCTGCTCTTCCCTCTCCCCAGAGGGAACACCAAAGGAGACTGAAGGACAGCTCTGACACCGAGTCAAGTTCATGGCTGGAAAGATCAGTCTGATAGGTGAAGGTCACACTGGAGGAAAATCTATCATGCGTTTGACTTCTCAACTAGGCGCAGATTAATTGTATTGCATTAATTCGGTCAGACCAAATAGATTGTGCATGCATAGCTCAAGCGCAGAAGAGCCGAAGGAGTGGCAGCTTGAGTCTGAATTGGAGTGTAGTGAGAAAGACTGAGGAATGACTTATTTATCATAAAACCTAAAGAACAAATCCTAAATTCACAGAAGGCTGTATGTCTCTTTGATGTTTGGGAGAGTATTTTAGCTGTTTTGTTAGCTAGAATGATCCTATTAGAACCCAAATAATTTTAGGAACAGCAAATAATTAAATAGGTAAGGTGAAAACAAATAACAATACAATGTAAGAATTCACTAATAAAGTGCCATTTTAATAACTTTTTTTTTTTTTTACAAGGAATGCAGCTATACACTAAAAAAAAATAAACACAGACATTTCGCAACTTACAATACAGCGATGCAGGCACACTTCAGCTGTTAATGTAGTAGTAATTTCACACAAGAATGTAACATTGTTCTTAATGAAAAGTAATTTCCTCTTAAAGTACTAAAATATAATAAAAATAGTAATATAAAAATCTGATGCAAAAGCACTGCCTGTTGCAGAAGAGATCACAACTGCCTCCATTCAGCATGGACCAATTCAAAGGGAGCAATAACTCAGGGAGGTTCACAGTACAGATTTCAGAAGCGTTACCATCACTTTTTTGTGTTTCTCTTGCCAGGTGGTCCGGGAACTCGTCCTAAATTTAAATAAAACAAATTAATATTAGAAAACTGTTTGCATTACGAAGCAACCAGGTGCAGCAGCGTGTAATTTCCTCATATGAGCTACACTGAAAGCAATTACCCTTTTCATAAGCCATGTAGGAATTTGAAAGCTCCCATGTCTGCCAAAGTGAATGTTCACACATTAAGACCTGTGCTCAATTGCAAGCCTACTTTACACAAAGCAATATGGTTGCTCAGTTAAACTCTACCACTCCTGCAATGCTTCAATACACCTTCTGTTGCTGGATAACATCTTGTTACTGAGATGTTTTAATGTTCATTAGAAACTGGGAAATCAATTTGCTCACAGCACTGTTCTAAAGATTGCAACATCGTTCTGTAACTCCTGACATCATCATTCTGGTAACATGAAAGTTACAAAAAAAGAAACGAAACCAAAAAACAACCTCACCCCCCAAAAAAACAACAAACACCCCACCTCCACCACCCCCGCCCCCACTTTCCACAAAATCACTATTAATAGTGTCCCAGTTGTAGGGACATAGTAGAAATGCTGACAGGTTTCAATTCTAAAATTTGTTTACTGTCTAGATCTGCTATAAACAACCCTAGTATTTGGAGAAAAAAAAAAAAAAAAACAACAACAAAAAATCCCCATAAAGTCACTGTATTAAGGTTTCTACATAAAATCCTGCTGAGAAGGATATAGTTCCCATATGGGAACCATTTTTTTTCTTTTTTATTTTTTTTAAATTAGCTCAAGTCAGAGCACCAGAAAAGCAAGCAGTGTTTCAGACTTTTCCCAAAGCTGTTGCCCAGCTATACCAGGCTCCTGTGAATGTTGACAGAGCCAAGATCCCTCTCTTTCTGGAGAAACACATAATTTTAAAGCTAAATTTTTCAAAGTTAACACTAAGAACTTGTTAAGAATGCAACATGTAATCATAAAAAATGGTCTTAGAAATTTACTTAAGTCATTATTTTTCCAAAAGGCGTAAAGTCAGTATTCACAATTAATACTACCTTTTACAGATAGAGAACCAAGTGAAAACAATACAGCCCCTCTACAGCACCAAACGTGGTACTGCTGAGCAGCCAGCACAGCAGAGGCTATTTGGATGAGCACCTGCAATGACTGCAGTGCCAAGTCACTGTGATCAGTGATTGAATCTCTACCTCTTCTCTCACAAAAATCACCAAGGGTGATATGCTGACCAGCAGCAAGAATATTGGTGACTGGCAGAGATTTTCCACATATGCTCAAATCTTGGCACACCCATTGCAAAACTACACATCTTTGGGCAAAGGCTGAAGGACAATTATGGGAAGCAAGTCTGCCTGGGAAACAGCAGTTGACAATGGTTATGCTTAGGTGAAAGAAATCTAAGATATGCACATGCAATGTGTGAAGAAATCCATATGGCACTCCCATAGTGCTACAGCCAAATATCTAGCTTGTAATCTTGCCAACTTTTAGTTGTGGGAAGCCAAGAGTGGTGGTTAGTGGAAGAAAGTAATCTTTAGTAAGCCTAGAGATCAAGGATCATACTGAGCCAAAGGGAGCATGACAAAATAAATTGATTGTGGATGACGAAGTAACACATAGAAGGAACCAGCAATAGCAGATGAAAAGGATAAAATTTGAATGAAAACATCAATGGCATTATCTCACCTGGTGGCCCATATTAGCTCAGACCAGGAAACTAGCAACATAAACCTGGATGAGTGAAGCAAGTTTTGGGGAAGATGATCCAAAGACTTTGGAGGAATAGCTGTCAGCAGGCTACTCAGAAGCCTCCACAGAAGAGGCAGTGCTGGAGCTTTGTGCTTCTCCCTCAACCCGAATGAAGCTATGCATTAAACCCAGATGTGGACCATGGTCATCATGATCCCATCCCTGTCAGCAATTTGACCTAGCATGGGTGCTCTCGCTCAGTCACCTGCTGGGACTGGTGTGCAGGAGCATGACTTCCCCTGATGCAGCCGCTGCATGGACTGTGTGCACATGTGCATATAAATATTATGCTGCTGTTTAATTTACGTTGCTGCCCTGCAGTGGGGAAGGCAGACAGCAGGAGGCTGCCCTGGAGAAGAACAGTTACGTGTATCAACAAGGAACAAGTTAACTTTGTATTTGGTGTAGCACAAATGACACCGCAGCCAGAGGTCCCACTCTGTTCTCGTAATCCAGAGATACTAATACACTGGAGAAGGTTTAAACATGAGTCTCCCCCCTATTAATTACAATAGTTCATTAAAATGATGCTTTAAGTGTTATAGGCAGTATGTAAGAAGAACCTTACGAAAAGCAGCCCAGACTGCTGGCAGCTGAAAGGGGTAAAAAGGTTGTTCTTACCTGGTTGCACACCCTCTAGTCTTTGCTGAATAACCTCTAAGCGATGGATGTATTCTGTTAGTGATCGTTCAGGATCCTGAGCAGGCACAAATGACTTTTCTGAACTTGTGGATGGATGCAGTCTTAAAAGAAAAGGAAGTTATTTTCTTCTCATGCTACACTCTCAAATAAATATAATTAAGTTACATTCATACTGGCAGTAATTCAGTGCAAAGCAAACTAGAACTCCAGTAAAGACAACACCACCAAAAAGTTACATATGAAACAACACAGACCAGGCACCTGGGAAGTTAGGATGTTTTGATAAAAGCTGGAGCATCTATGAATCTCTGTCTATTGATATGCAACACAACATCCCCCATGTAAGAAGGCTGCCGCCAGATGCAAGTCCAAATAGCAAAGTGAGAAAAGACCAACTTCTGTAGAGAAGGACTAAAAAGGAACTTGCTGCATCCAGGCATGTACTCTCCTATGCAGGAGGTAAAATGTTATCTTGGAGGACAAGATTGAAAAGGGAGGGGAGACCCTTTAGATCATACACCGTTGCCTTTCTGGACATTAACAACAACTTCCAAATATTAGCAGAAATATGCATTGGAAGGGACACAGCGCAAAACACACTCCTATTTGGAGTTAGGATTTATTCCTTCCCCTTTTAATTAGCAGAAAGTAGTTCCTATCTATGTGTTCTTTCTGTATAGCTTTGCCAGGAAACAAAAGCAGCAATAGGCATTTGTGTAACCTATCTTGGATTCACATTAGACTTCAGCTACCACTGACCCAGTCACAGAGTAATCAGTCAGAGCCTACTATTATTAATACCCTTGTTCCATACAATGCAGGTGTCTTTTTTTTTTTTTTTTTTTCTCTTTATAGGTAAGCTGCCAGCTACTGTTTCTGGCTGTCAAATGCAGACATGTGCCATGATGGAAGAACAGGGTGGGGTAGAATTAAGTCTTTTGGGAAATGCTTGCATTTCTGCTTGCACAGAATCATAGAATGATATGGAGTTGGAAGGGACCTCTGAAGATCATTTAGTTCAGCCCCCCTGCCAAAGCAGGTCCATCCAGAGCAGGTTACACAGGAACGTGCCCAGGCGAGTTTTGAATGTCTCCAGAGATCGGGTCTCTACCACCTCTCTGGACAGCTTGTCCCAGGGCTCTGCCACCTTCAAGGTAAAGAAGGTTCTCCTCATGTTTAGATGGAGCTTCTTATGTTCAAGTTTGTGCCCATTACCTCTTGTCCTGTCACTGGGCACCACTGAAAAAAGACTGGCCCCATCTTCCTGACATCTGCCCTTTAAGTATTTGATCTGATCTTACCTCAGTCTACCCAAGTCCCTCAGCCTTTCCTTGTGAGAGAGATGTTCTAGGCTCCTAGTCACCTTTGTAGCCCTTTGCAGTACCCTCTCCAGCAGTTCCCTGTCCTTATTGAAACAGGGAGCCCAGAACTGGACACAGTACTCCAGATGGGGCCTCACCAGGGCAGAGTAGAGGGGGAGGATAACCTCCCTCAACCTGCTGGTCTCACTCTTTTTGAGGCACTGCAGAATGCACTGGCCTTCTTGGCCACAAGGGCACATTCCTGGCTCATAGTCACCCTGTGTCCACCAAGACTTCCAGCTCTTTTTGAGCTGTTCTCCAGCAGGTCAGCCCCCAACCGGTACTGGTCTCTAACTCTCCAAAAGCTTTTGCTAATTTCTGTCACAATGGAACACTACATGTCCTTTGTGACAAGCACTCTGCTGTCCCCTAAATTAATCAGCATTGTTAAAAAAACTGAAATAATTTGGAGCATGTGCTGTCTTTGTGTACCTTTAGATAATCACAGTTACTCCCTTACTACTCTTTTTTAAATGAAGAAAATTCTTGCCTGCTGGTTGAAGTTTCTCATTTAGGTAGGAAGTTAATAAACAAACAACACATTCCAAGCTGATAGGACTGACAACAGCTACTTTCAACTCCTACCTCCCATTCTGTGTGCACAGAGTCTAAAGGTGGGTAATACTAATGCAGTATGGTAGGGGAGCTGCTTCCACAGGATGCTCAGAAATTAATCTTGAAATTGGATGGCAAAAGCAACACACAGCCATTGTAAGTCCTGTAGCCTGTCCAAATTAAATTTGAGAACACAACTAGGAATGTTAGTCCAAGAATGTCTGACATGCTTAAAGCAAATGAGAAGTTGTCTTCTCTTGTAGCATTCCAAAAGAAATAAAACATTTACCAGATCCAAAAAACCAAATTCCTCTTCTTGTACAAGTACCTTTTCCAATAAGCAGTTACATTTTTATGAAAGATTGTCCATCAGGGTGATTAACACGAGCAGAGATTGCAGACTGACCTGTTGTATAAGCAGTAGGAGGGTCTGTGAGAGTGGCCCACAAATCTTGCAGAGCTGGTTCTGTGGCAGAGCCCAGTGTCCTGCATTGGGGGAGAGCTGGCCTGAACAGCTGGGGGCTGCTGCTCTTGAAGAATTTCTGTTCTGGCACCAGATGCTGTGTTCAATGTGAAACAGTTAAAAAATATGCACTGGAACCATTCAAAACAGGCTATCGTGAACATAACCAATACGCCCCACAAGAATTACAGCAGAGTACAATTGTGTTTGGTTTTAAACGCAGCTGAAATACACTTTCTATAGCTAACTGCTTTATTGTGTTTGGAGAAGGCAAAGGTTTTGCTTCAGCCATGATGGATTGGCTTGTAATGTAAATAACTCTACTGTATGTTACCCTTTACTTAGTCTCCAACTTTAGAGACAGTGAGAAAGGAAGAGATTTTCTGTTTGGTTTGGGGTGGTGGGGTATTGTTTTGTTTTCAGTAAAAAAGAAAACCCTCTTTCAGTACTTTCAATAAATCCTTAAAATCACACACAAATTTCTTAAATGAGGATTACAAAATGCTATTACTTAGCAAGGTAGAAAGTTCAGGATGCATCTAGGGATTCGAGTTTCATAGGAATCCCACCCCAGTGGTTTTATGTAGGAAGTTGGTTTTTTTTTTTCAAAAGTATTTCCAGCAATTTAGAACAGTGAAAACTGTGTAGTGCCAGGTAATACACTATTTAATTGGAATTTTTGCTTAGTGTTAAAAAGCTACTAGTAAATTATCATATAAAATAGGACAGTTCCACAATACTGGGTACTAGATTCAGGTGTTTGTTCAAATTCTTGCAAACACATCCATAAGTAACTCAAAGGAACACAGTCCTTACTGAAGTCATCAGACCATCTATCCACCTGCTCCACTTTGTCATCTTTGATAGCACTTAATGAACTCCAGAGAAAATAGGGTATACCTGCCATCAGATTAAGTCTCTTCTGAACCTCTTGAACCACTTAGAACCCCTTTTTCACCTCCGGTAACAGTGAGTACACCACTTCTAAGACATTTTGATACCATAGTTACCTGTTTCAATACTATTCCAGCAGTATTTGTCCTTGACTCTAGGCATTAATTTCCATTACCGGTAGCTTGAAACTGTACTAAACAATTCTCTGATGAGTTTTATGAACACAGGACTGTTTCACAGCTTGAGCAGTTGCAATAAAGGGAGAATAGAAGGAACTTGCTATTAAGTTATAAATTCCAAAAGTTATAAAATGTAATTTCTTACAATGTCCTTGTAAATTCTTAATCATTGTGTTCAGGAAACAGATAAACACATTTGTGTGAACAGATAAACAGGTTTTGCGGCTTTTGTGGGTATTTTTTAATTTTTGTTCTTAAATGAAGCACATCATTAAAGAGACATGATGATTAAAACCAGACTACTTGTCAAAAATACTTACCTGTATTACCTCCTCTACTGTGAGAAATGGTTTCACCCTGTACGCTCTTCCTGCTAACTTTATTCCACTTTTTCACCAAAAACTTCAACCTTCGTAATAGAATGAACAAAAATACACCAAATTTTGACATTATACTCTTTGTTGGCATGAAACATATTAAGCAAGATCAGTTACAACTGTTGCAGGAATGGAGGAAGAATTCTTTAACTTCAGTCTTTAGAATAAAGGCTTATCCCATTTTATTTTACAGCAATCCTCTAACAGTTAGAAAGGTTTGCTTGTTTTGGCACAGCTCCTCCACTCCTCCAGCTCTTCCTGCCTCAGAGGAGTAGTTTGGAGGTCACTGTTCCTACATCTTTTGATATTGCTATCATAGCATCCATGTCAAAGACAACAGCCTAAAGATACTCTATGCCTTCTCCTGAAAGTCTTAAATTTTTACTAGACAAGGGAATCCATCCGAAATTACCACTATTTTTTTTCATTAAGTGGACTCAAAAGCCATTATGAGATGGCATATTATCCCAAGTACAGCCAACAAAATCCATTTGATAGAAATTGCCAGAGTATGACAGAATCACACCCAACGAAACACAGGCTGCTGGATGCAAGAGAGGAAAACCATCAACAATGGTTTTCTGATATAATTCTGATTAATGAGTCAAAACAAATAAAAGGACATTCTGATATAATGAGTCCAAACAAATAAAAGGACAGAGCTAAAAGGACATCAGTTTGTCATGGTCGTGCACTGATTCTCAAATACATTGCAGCTGGGTATCTCGCAACAAAAGCAGCTTTTTATAAATCTTTAGTACTCGTCCAACTTATTGACACCACGGACAAGAAACAGTGAGTATTTTGGCTTTACCTTGACACTGCGATGATGGCCCTGACTGCACATCTGAACTTGGTAAAAGGATGGGAACGTGATCCAGAAAGCTGCAGGTCTGCAGGTGAGGGGTAGATTCCCATACGTGCTATTAGAGAGAGGGTTGCTTGCTCACAGTCTTGAAATCCACCAAGCAGCAGCAAAAGGTATTTCTTCTGATAAACTAGAGCCTTTCTAAAACTCTCTGCTCGAAGGTACTTCCTATATAATCTCTGCAACTAAAGAAAAAAAAGGAAAAAGAAATCAAATCTGTTAAAATTTAGCTACAGAAAATCGAAATGCTAATTGCTTTTTCCAGCAGTAACTCCCACAACTTTGTTGTACTTGGGCATCTAAACCCTATTTTTTGCTTTATAAAATTGTAGAAGGCTATTTAATAAAGTATGGAAGCAGTGTACACATTTCTCTAAAATTAAACTTCGAGCAAATATTTGTAAAACCCAGTCTGTGACTTGGCCAGTTTTGGTGGAAAGTAGTGGTATTAGACTCTGGCAGTTTGGACATCCCACACAGAGGTTTCCACCAAGTTTGCAGAATTTATGTATGTTTATGAAATCTTGGCTAGTCTAGAAAAGCTTTGGCACAGTTATTGGCTGATGGTCAGAAAACTAGCTGCAAACAGTCTTTATGTCAGTCATATATCTACACTGCGAACACAAGGGCAGCTGGAAGAATTCTGTACGTAGCTAAAAAGAAGCAGAGCTTGCATTGTCAGACCGCCTTCAATCTCCTGAATGCTTCAAAGCAAAATTGTCATACTCTAAACAGTTTTATTCTTTAGCAAAGAAAATAATACCTGCTTTCAATAAACATTAACCAAAAGGCATGTTGGGATAACTGCCCATCTGACTTGATCACGAACGAATGAGTCAGAGCAATAAAATTATCTAAGATGAGGGGAAAAAATAAAAATAACGGGTGTTCAACATTTTCATGATTAGACAAGGAATCTGAATTTCCCTCTCATTTAAGAGCAGAGATTCCAAAGAGCTAGGTAACTTCTGGTGCAAGTTCCTGTCTAACACTAAGAAAGTCACAAAAGAACTTTTCTGATGTGGGACACATGCGGAAAGTATTGGTAATTTAATATGCTGTTTATAAAACTGTTCATATATAAAATCACTTTTTAAAACAGCAACTGAAAAAGACAACAGCAATAAGTGAAAGTTAAAAGCTGTAATCTGACAGATACTTCTGTCCACAGAAATCTGAGCTGTACGCTTCGGGCTCTTCTGCACCAGCAAGTTTTATCATATTTATAAAAAAAACCCTACAGAATCACTGAATTACCTGTTCTACATGTGGCATTAATCCCTCAAGCAACGCCCAAGAAAAATTACTAACAAGGACTGAAGTTTCCAGAGTTTTTGATGATCTTGAGTTGGCAACAGTTCTCACACAGCAAATCTGTTCAACAGGCAAGACAGTGGAAAGCAAACCAAGTGCCAAAGGTTTAAATGATGCACTAATGGCTATGGCATTACTCGCTCATCAGGCTCCAGACAGCTCATTTGTGGGCCACCCCAATCATTTTACCTTAGGACTGGATGATTCTACTACTGCTTTGTTTTCAATTTCAATGGTTGCTTTAGCCTGTTCAGACCCAGCCTGTTTCAGTGCATTCTGCAAAATGTTTCCCTGTCGCTGCCAAGCATCTCTTCCAAGTTCTTGAGCAAAGTCAGCATCATCTACAGAGTTGATCTATAAAATAAACCCAAAGGATGTGAGACATAATAGTTTTTGCACATTATTACCATAGCCAAACACCTCAAACCAAATAATACCCTAATTTTATGGACGAAATAAAATATAAAAATAACGAGCTTGAAAATAAGCAATGGCATTCAGGTGTCAAAAAGTGGGAGGGTTAACTGAAACACATGCAGCCCTTCTTAAAAGGTATCAAACAAACTGTTAATCAAACTACCCCTTCTCTACAGATCTGTCTGATCGCTCTACTAGAATCATGTACCCTTGAATAACAGAAGCCTCTGAAACGTTTTGAAACAGAAAACCAAACTAATCACCTGGATTTCTTCAATATCCACACACAGCACAAACTGTGAAGAAAGGTGTCTATCTATACACACGCACAAAAGTATGTTGTAAAGAACCTACAGATGTAAATTCCAAAAAGTCACATTCGATTCCAAGAAATTCAGTCTTGTGGTATGTCACCTCTTGCAGGAATGAGACCCCACAACTCGAGATCCAATTTTTTTGTGGAAGTTCTGCCTTCATAACTTTCTTCATACTGACTATCAACATAATAGTCAACCATAATATCAGTGCGTGATGCAGCAAATTACAACAGAGATAAAAGGTATTTTCTGAGACAGTTAACGTTTTATCCCTTGAGAGAAAAATCTCTATGTACTAGAGGGACCAGTACATACAACTGATCCCAATTTCTCCTAGCAACTTATTTTAGTACAACCTTATTAGGAGCTTGAACTTTGTCAGGGGTAATTTCTTATGAATATCTTAGTATACTAAGACATGACATTTACAATTGTTTTCCAGGAAGAGCACAACTTGTTAAGTAAAAAAAAAAAAACAAACTTAAGTAATAATCTTTACTAAACCACAGCCATCTAAGTCTTTTTACTGCTTGCAATATATGCAAGAAAAAATGGGGATTCCAATGTTTAACCATACCTTCATGGCACATAATCCACCTCCTACTCTTTTGATACTGCAGCTTTAAAATGTCATAAAGCAGACTCTACACTTCTCAATCTATTTTTAAAAAAGGCACAAAGCGCCTTGGAGTGCCCCTCTAAGAAGGTGAAATGGCCGGCAGACTGACTGAAGTGCCTCTTACACCAACGTGCATAGCATGGGCAACAAATAGGAGGAGTTGGAAACTATCCTGCTACAGGAAAGCTAAGACATAGTAGCAGTTACAGAAACTTGGTGGGATGAATCCACTGGAATGTGGCTTCCAGCTGTTCAGAAGGGACAGGAGAGGAAGAAGGGGTGAAGGTGTTGCCCTCTATGTAAAGAAGTGGTTAGAGTGTGAAGAGTTATTGCTAAAGAACAGCCATGAGCAGGTTGAAAGCTTATGGGTAGGAATTAGGGATCAGGACAACAAAGGAAACCTTGTGGTAGGAGTCTACTACAGGCCACCTGACCAGGCAGAGACAGTTGATGATGCCTTTTACTCCAGCTTGAGGAGGCTCACAGGCTCTTATCCTACTGGGGGATTTTAACCACCCTGACATCTGTTGGAAAAGCAACACGACTGGCTGCAGGTGCTCCAGGAAGCTCCTAGAGTGCCTAGATGACAACTTCTTGAGACAAGAAATCAACACTCCTACTCGAGGAGATGCATTGTTGGACCTGTTGGTCACAAATGCAAGCGAAATCATCAGAGATGTCAAAGCTGAAGGTAGCCTGGGCTGCAGTGATCATGCCCTACTGCAGTTCACTGTCCTAAGGAGTTTGAAGCCCATGCGGAACAGAGTTAGGACGCTAAATTTTAAGAAAGCAAACTTCCAGCTCTTCAAGGAACTAATAAATAGGAGCTCATGGGAAACGACTCTCAGGGACAGGGGACTGGAAGAAAACTGGCAGATCTTTAAGGATGC
>VZRU01007433.1:0-12864 GCA_013398155.1 Pedionomus torquatus | reverse complement strand
CTGTATCAGGAACAGTGTGGCCAGCAGGACCAGGGCAGTGACCATCCCGCTGCACTGGGAAGGCCGCACCTTGAGTGCTACGTCCAGTTTTGGGCTCCTCAAAAGGGACATTGAGGTACTGGAACAGGTCCAGAGAAGAGCAACAGAGCTGGTGAGGGGTCTGGAGCACAAGTCTTGTGAGGAGCAGTTGAGAGAGCTGGGGGTGTTCAGCCTGGAGAAGAGGAGGCTGAGGGGAGACCTCCTTGCTCTCTACAACTCCCTGAAAGGAGGGTGTAGCCTGGGGGGTTGATCCCTTCTCTCAAGGAGCAGGTGATGGAACATGAGGAAACAGCATCCAGTGGCACCAGGGGAGGCTTAAGATGGATATTAGGAAAGATTTCTTCACTGAGAGGGTTATCAAACCTTGGATGAGGCTGCCCAGGGCAGTGATGGAGTCACTGTCCCTGGAGGTATTTAAAAGCCAGGCAGATATGGTGCTGAGGGACATGGGTTACTGATTCTTTGTCAGTGTTGGGTTGATGGTTGGGCTCCATCTGAAAGGTCCCTTCCAAGCTGGACAATTCTATGAAATGTTTCATCAAAGCAATACCTAGTTTATTTTGTTTCTGTGGACAACAGCAAAGCTCACTAGTTCTTGCATACAGCTCATAGTCTACATACAGCCCTTTTTCAGGTGTTGTGGTGGAGTACAGGTAACAGCCTGTCACTAAAGGCGCTGGGTATAGGTGATGGGAGGCAAAGTGGACACCAAGAAGATGTGGGGCTCTTAAAAACAACAAAGTCTTGTTCCTGATTAGGATCAATGAATTGTTTTCTGGGTGTTAAATACTGAATTAATCACAGCAGGTCATGGAGATTTGTCACCAAGGCTGTGTCCTTGTGATATTCCACACTTTCAGTGGTATGGGGCCAGAAAGCGGGGACAGAAAGCAGGGACAGAGCATTACAGTTGCTTTTTACTTTTCCAGTAAAATCACTTTCTTCTACCTTTTTGAGCACTTCCATAAAAAGCACTTTAAAAAAGAAAATACTTTAAAATTGTGGTGGGCTTATACTGTAAGACTGTCAAAGACTTGACGTTTCTCAGTAAGTGTTGAATTCAACCTGTAGGCTTACCTGCTTTTCGTAGATCTCTTCAACAAGTCTGTTTTGGCAGGTTTCAGAGTGCAGCGGGGAGACTCAGTAACGCTTTCCTTCTCCTTTCTTCCCACAGGGATATGCTCCACCGCCAAAAAACGGAATTGAACAGAAGCGACCTGGGCGGCCTTTGAATATAACATCTCTAGTTAGGTTGTCGTCAGCTGTGCCAAACCAGATCTCCATTTCCTGGGCTTCTGAAATTGGAAAGGTAAACCTTATATTCTGTAAGACATGGACAAATTTTTTTAAAAAACAAAAAAAAACCACAGACATTTGCTTGAGTGTTTATATTTTCTAACCAAGTAATACTGATTGGCTTTATAAAAATCAATTATTATTTCATAGGAAGAAGTGGTTAGTGGATGTTTCCATCTCTACTCTTCTGAGATTTAGTGGTTGGTTTTTTTTTTTTTAATGTGAAAACGGCCTCTCTCTGAGTTGATTGAAAAGTTTACTCGCAAGTAAACCAAACCAGGGGTGGAATTTCCAGCTCAGAAAGATCTTAGATGGCATATTTCTGGGATTGATGGATCTCAGATGTGCTTGGTTGGCACACATTGTGTGTGGGGTGTGTTTGCAGTGCAGGGTATCAGAGCAGCGTGTACTTTCCCGAAAAGGGAGAATATTCTGGACGTTTGGGTGACTTGAGAGAAAAGTGATTCAGTGTGGGGAAGGATGGAGAGCTGGGAGAGAGGGGAAAGAGAAGACTGAAGCATCTTCATAACTCTTTAATTCTAAACTACATGGAAGCTGCAGTTGGGGGAAAAGACTAGACTTGAGGTGACAGGAGAGAAAGTGAGTGGTGATTGTTATTTTCTGTGCTTGCAGACATTAATTGTAGTTGAAAATGAATTAGCCTTTAAAACAGCTGCACGGCTGTTTGGATTTCCTCCCTATGGATATCCTAAGGAAAGAAAGGGAGAGTGTGAGGAATTTCTGAATTCTTCCTAAGTTTAAATAGCTGCTGCAGCAGCTCTCTCAGCTGTTGGGAAGCCAAGAACTACATATTCCTCTATATGAGACTAGCTGTGTAAGTCCTTCTGGATTCGATTATCAGAGTAGCTTGGCGCATGCTTCTTTCTGGTCCACAGATTTTGATTTTGAAGAAAAAAAACATGTGTTTTGAAGTGAGACTCCAGTATAATTGAAAGAAAGGAGATTGAGATGAGATCTGCACAACTTCTTTGCTGTGAGGGTGGTGAGGCACTGGCCGAGGTTGTCCAGAGAAGCTGTGGCTGCCCCATCCCTGGAGGGGCTCAAGGCCAGGCTGGATGGGGCTTGGAGCAACCTGGTGTGGTGGGAGGTGTCCCTGCCCAGGCAGGGGGTTGCAGCTAGATGATCTTTAAAGCCCTTCCAACCCAAATTAACCATTCTATGATTCCATGATAAACTTTCTTGTACTCATGAAAATTTTAAAAAGAAGTAGGAGAGAAAGCTAACATTCAGAAAATGACGAAAGTGTGTTCTTTGGTTAAATGTTGGTGTTCTGCTCCGATTATCAGAACTCTCTGTTCATCCTCTAAATGAGAGCCCTGGGGACAGTGTGGAGTGTCACTGGCCTTGCATCCTTAAGGGCTTATTGGCATGTATGTGACTGATCGTGGAGGGTTTCTGAGCAGAAGAGGCAGTGACTCCTCAGAGCTGTTCAGACTTGAGCCTCTAGAATTCTTTTCACAAACAATAAATGGTGTGATGTGTGGTCATTCTTTAAGGAAAACAGAATACCTATTTTTCGTAGTTGTTTCCTATGCGTTTATATAACTTTGCTCATCTGAAGAGCTGGGTGGTAACAGAAGTGGAGGCATAAGTGTTCTTGTTTAAAATTTCCCATGCAGTACCCAGGCTGTATAGGAGNCTCACCACCTTCACAGGAAAGAACTTCTTCCCCAGATCTCAGTCTCCCCTCTTCTGGTTTGAAATGGTTCACCCTGGTCTTNGAAGAGGCAGTGACTCCTCAGAGCTGTTCAGACTTGAGCCTCTAGAATTCTTTTCACAAACAATAAATGGTGTGATGTGTGGTCATTCTTTAAGGAAAACAGAATACCTATTTTTCGTAGTTGTTTCCTATGCGTTTATATAACTTTGCTCATCTGAAGAGCTGGGTGGTAACAGAAGTGGAGGCATAAGTGTTCTTGTTTAAAATTTCCCATGCAGTACCCAGGCTGTATAGGAGCCATAAGAAGGTGGCTGCCAGGGAGTGGAAATAAGGAATTGCAGGTTGTGTTTGCTATACAGATGAAACCATTATTATTCTGCGGTAGTAGGACTTGCAGAACTTTCTCTTCATTAGTGACCTTGGAGAAGGACAAACGCTGAACAAAAGTATGGTGTGAATTGAAGAATAGCAACAACTACAGGAGAATGTGGCCAGCCTCAGAGGAGGGGTTGTGGTGTAATCATGGAATGGTTTGGTTTGNATGTTGGTGGCCCCAGAGTTGGAGGCAGCACTTGGGGGGATCTCCTCAGAGCGGAGTGGAGGGGCCGAATCTGTGCCCCCTTTGCCCTGCTGGCCATGCTGCTGGGGATGCAGCCTGGGATGCAGGGGGCTTTATAGGCTGCCAGTGTATGTTGCTGGCTCGTGTTGAGCTTCTCATCTGGCAATAAGACTTGGCTCAAAAGTGCAGAACAAATGAAAGAGCTGGTAGAAGGAAATCGGTGCAGCTGTGTCACACTTGTGTTTGCACCTGAAGGAACATCTGTGTTTGCTTCCACTGCATCATTGTCTTTGAGCACCCTGCTAACAGATAAGTCAAGGAAAAAAGGGAGGGATTTAAGTGACTAAGGTGAGATGTAATTAAAGACTAGAGGTATGAGAAGGTGCCACCAGTGTGAATCATACGTCCAAGAAAAGAGCCCAGGTTGTCCCTTGGTTGTGGAGTTATTCTTCTTGCTGAAGGTACGACTGGAGGAGGACAACTGGACTTCACTGGCGGGAGAATTCTGGCTGACTGGCCTCTTTCACAGCACTGAAGGGTCTGTCAGTGCTTTTCAGAACTATTAAGCAAAAAACCAGCATGTTTTTTGTTTTACTGTGTAAACAGTAACCTGTTGTTGTCGTGGCAGTGCTGCATGAAATATTTGTTAATTGCTCTTTTTGTAGAATTATTCCATGTCTGTGTACCTTGTTCGTCAGCTCACTTCAGCGATGCTTTTGCAGAGGTTAAAAATGAAAGGTATCAGAAACCCCGATCATTCCAGAGCACTAAGTAAGTCCAATTAATTTTCCTCTCCATGTTTTCTGAGGGTGGTTGGTGGCTCTTTAAAATCAGAACTGACAATATGTAGAGGATTTGTGGCACTTTGGGAAGAAAGCCCATGGCCAGGGTATCATTGCTATGAACTAGCTCCCTAGATGCTTAACTTTTTTAGATAGAAGGAAATGAAGCATGTGTGCTGGCCAATCAATATCAACATTTTCAATAATGATGTTTGAATTTATTTTAATAGTTAAAGAAAAACTAACTGCAGATCCTGACAGTGAGATTGCCACGACCAGTCTGCGAGTATCTCTGATGTGTCCTGTAAGTATGGTTGGAAATAACCCAACGCAGAGTGGTATCTTCATCTGTAGTGGAGAGTTGAGCTGCTTTGAAAAGGCCCTGCTTTAGGGACTTAACTAGCTTTGGATTTATACTGATTAATTGAGATAAAATAGCAGGATGAAACTCATGTCTACAGACAGCTGGTTGTCGCAGCCTTCAACCCGTTCTGGTTTAGAACTGAGAATGTTCAGTCAGAAACACATTGCTACTTGTGTGTAGTGAGGCCTTTGGAAGGACTGATCTCCTGTATTGAGGCACTGAGACTAATTGGGCAGGGTGACGGAATAATTGCAGGATAAAGTGGTAAGGACAACTGGGGATCTTGGTGGTATTGCTTATACTGCCAGCTACTGGAACAAACAACATAGTTACCAAGGTAATGCTGCCTTGGGGTTTCTTTTCCCAGGTAGAAACTCTCCTTGTGTTTGTGACTGGTTTGTTAAGCTATATGTGGCAATGGGGATCAATCAGTTCTGAGTAATAACTGGAGCTCACAAAAACCTTTGAAATATTCGGCAAAAAAGAAAAAAAATTGGCTCAAAGAAAAAGAGAGAAGTGAGTGCTCCAGTAAGTCTTTTTGTAAGAATATAATCCTAAAAATAACGCTGATGCATGTCCATCAGAAATATTTCGGAATGTTTTTGACTGGGTGAAGACTTAGAGGACAAATAAAGCCATCCTCAAAGCGCGCTGCAGGTGCTACAACAGCGTGGATTTGCTTGCAGCCCAGGGCACCTCTGTAGAGAGAAGAGACAGTTGCTGCACCAGCTGGCTCAGGTTTTGGTATTACCCATCTCAGGCTGCTTCCATCTGGGTGTCTGATGCTCTCTCAATCCATCTCCTGCAGCTGGGAAAAATGAGACTGACAATCCCGTGCCGGGCTGTGACCTGCACACACCTCCAGTGTTTTGATGCTGCTCTTTATCTGCAAATGAATGAAAAGAAGCCCACCTGGATCTGCCCCGTATGTGACAAAAAGGCAGCTTATGAGAGCTTAATATTAGATGGGTAAGAGACTGGGTTTTCAGATTGCACGCTTACTTACAGTTATTTCCTGATTTAATTAATAGCTACTTTTGGGACTTAAGGTTCAGTCGTTTCAAACTATCTTTGTAAAAATATTTTAGTCTGGGAGGAACCATTAGACTCTGTTAGCTTCTGTTCCCATACTTACAACATAAGTTTATCTTCTAACTGCATCGTCAAACTCTGGAGCCCCAGTGGATGTCCTCTGAAGAAATCCGAATAGGTATGTCTCCCTCCTACATGACATTATCTCAGAAGCTATTATCTGTAAAATTTAACTTGTAAGCAAGCATCAGACTTGATCGAAAGGATGATGATTTCTGGTTGTGTGTGGAAATCTATGAATTGCAGTAACATTGGAATGGACTATGGGTAGGTTGGGATACTCCTGGTGTCTGTGAAGGCTGCAGTTACAGGCTTCGAGGTGAGATGAACAAGCGAGAGTGCATGCAATGGGTCGAAGGGGATCATAATTAGCTTTTCAGCTGTGTCTCCTCTTACAGAATCATAAATGGTTTGGGTTGGAAAGGACCTTAAAGACTATCCAGTTCCAATCCCGTGCCCTGGGCAGGGACACCTCCCACCAGACCAGGTTGCTCCAAGCCCCATCCAGCCTGGCCTTGAACCCCTCCAGGGATGGGGCAGCCACAGCTTCTCTGGGCAACCTGGGCCAGGGTCTCACCACCCTCACACTAAAGAATTTCTTCCTGAGATCTCATCTCAATCTCCCCTCTTTCAGTGTTAAACCCTTCGCCTCATCATGTGGCTTCCCTCCCTGATCACGAGTCCTTCCTCTCTTCCTGGAACCCCTTTAGGGGGTTCTTTGGAGCCTTCTCTTCTCCCGGCTGAATGCCCCCCAACTCTCTCAGCCTGTCCTCACAGCAGAGGGGCTCCAGCCTTCTCAGCATCTCCGTGTCTGTCTCTGGTCCCACTCCAACAGGTTCATGTCCTTCTGCTGNTGCTGTCAGTAGCCCCATAGCTGAAGTCAGCACGGCAAGGGGTGTCTCCCCAGAGCTGAGCAGAGGGGCAGAATCCCCCCCCTCCTCCTTTGCCCTGCTGTCCACGCTGCTGGGGATGCAGCCCAGGGTGCATGGGACTTTCTGGGCTGGGTACATCGCTGACTTGCGTTGAATTTCTTATCCCCCGACACCTCCAAGTCCTTTTTCTCAGGGCTGCTCTCAATCTATTCACTTAAAATAAAATACTTAACCTGGAATGAAAAGCAAAACTAATTCACTTTATTTTTCAGGCTCTTTATGGAAATCCTTAATGAATGTTCAGATGTGGATGAGATCAAATTCCAAGAAGATGGCTCCTGGTGCCCCATGAGGCCAAAGAAAGAAGCTGTGAAAGTCTCAAGTCCCCAGTGCACCAAAATAGAAAGTATGTCGGTTTGGGGACCAGTTGCAAAATAACAAGAATTATTGGAGACTTGGCTGTAGCTAGGATAATGTGTATGGATGTTGATGGATGTTTAATATTTCTAACCTTTTTGTGATTTAAACTAAAAAGGAAGGGTTGTGTCTCTAAAAATGTGCATCTTGGGACTTTGTCCTTGCTCTTTATAATAGCAGTTAAGGAAATTAAAGGTTGTTCCTGTTTTAGGTTTTTGAATTGGTAAATGAAGATTAAAGCTTGGGCTTTAATACTCTCAACATAAGAGACTCCAAATAAAACCACTTCTGGACCACAGTATTCTCTGTAGTGGCCAAGAAAATGAAACTCAAAAATCCTAAATCGGGATTTGAGTTCCTGTTTCTGTTGCAAGTGGAAACTGTTGTCAACAGCCTTTAAAAAAACTGATATTTTATCTTTCATTTTCAGGTTCCAGTGTTGTTAGCAAACCCTGTTCTGTGACGGTGGCCAACGAGGTCAGCAAGAAGAAAGTTGACGTTATCGACTTGACAATAGAAAGCTCCTCTGATGAAGAGGAAGATCCTCCTGCCAAAAGGAAGTGCATATTTATGTCTGAAACACAAGGGAGCCCAACCAAAGGGTTTGTCAATTTTGAAGTTAGTTGTTGTTCTCTGTCTCAAACTGATGTGTAATCTCTCTCTGGGAATCCAGTTCCACGCTTCCAGAGGAAGATTTCTAGGCCTTTCCTTGCAGAAGGTTGTATTGATTTGGCACCTCTGTACAGGCAAAATGCTATTAAATAGTTTGACACCTCACAAAAGGCTTGCACTGACTGTTGGTGTGTTCGCAGGGATCTTTCTCCCTAGAAAAGGAAGCTGATTAAGCTAATGGACAGGTTTCTCCTGAGAAAGCAGATCATGTCAATTGAGGAGGAGCTTTATGCATTCTTGCTAAGTTAGTGTCATCTTAAAGGCTTTTCTCTGGCTCTGTTACACCCATTATTTAATCTGCCAGGAGATGAGCCTGCATTGTGTGTTTCTTCCATCCTGTCAGCCTCGGAAAGGAGACTCTTTGCTGTTTTGATTCAAGATGAGCTTTTCATCCATCTCTGTTAAACTCTGCAGTTCCTTGGGCTCCATTGGCTGTGGCTGTCAGTCAGTCCTGCACTCTGGTTAGCTCAACCAACAACTTCTAGAGTCCTCCGCCAACTGCTCTGTCTCTGTAGTCACACCTGACTTAGCTGCAGGCTTAACTGGCTTCTCTGCTGCTGTCCCTTCTTCTCTCTGTCCCATTCTTGACTGCGGTGGCTTCTGTGAAGTTCTTGCTCTTGGCCCAGAGGGCCAGGAGACCCACAGAGGGGCACTGGCGAGGCTCACCAGCACTCACTGTTCCACGAGGCGATCCAAAGAGTCACCTTCTAGTTAATAGCTTATTAATTGGTGTTACTGCATGTGTGAGGTATGTGTCAGTCTCAGCTTTCAGCAGCTCTTGTCATGTGCTAAAATAATTGTAATAAACCCAAATCCATGCTGTTTTGCCAGCTCTCAAAGTGGTGAGCAGGCGAACCGTGTCTCTGGTCTGCCAGAATGTGTGGTCTTTGGTGAGCAAATAGTCGGTCATCCTCAGCTTTCAGCAGCAACACTGAGACGCTGTTGCTTTTTGTGTGGATTGTGCAGGAGTCCTTCTGCAAGAGACACTTTCATTATTTTTTTAATAAGAAAAAATAGTGACAAACTTGTCTCAGAAAGCACTAAGACTTCTTTCTGTGGTCCTGCCTTTGTCTGAGAGGGCCACCTGCAACCCATTTTCTTGTCTATCTGTGACCAGTGCATTTTCCTTACTGTCTAGGTGTGGAGACGGCACGTTTTCATTCTTCAAATCCAAGTCAAAGCTGGGCTTTTGGGGAATAACTGATCTCCTGTCAGCAGTGTTGCCCAAATTCTAGTTTTGGCAAAAGAGTGGGGAGTCTTATTTTATAGGCAGGAGGGACGTAGGTTGAAGTGTAAGAGGGGCTTGAGAAGGGAAGGTCTGAAACCCAAACTTCTGAAATCAGAGGCAGCATAAATGGTGGGCTGGAGGGAGCAATGCTGAGCAGCTGGGAGTGGGACTCTGGGTTTTTTCCACCCAACTTGGAGTTTATGAAACATTTCATGTGCGTGGGTGGTGCCTGAACACCTGTGGTATCATCTTTAACAGTGCTGTGAAATGGTAAAGCAGAAGGTGGGGATGCAGAAGGGTTTTAGCTGGTTCACATGTTCTTGAGGAGCTGAATGTACCTTGTGCTCAGGCTGTGAGGGAAGCTGGGTTGGATATTTACCTTCCATGGGTGTCACCTGTGCTGCAGGGGCTGAGCAACCTTCAGTTGTGCCCTTGGATTGACAGGTTAGAACCCAGGAAGAGTTTTTTGTGGAGAAATTGGAAATTTTCTCCTGGCTCTGGTCTCCTGCTCATCCTTCCTAGGAAGCTGCGTAGGCAGAGTTTTCCGCTTTCTGTCTCGGAAGGGTGGGCTGTCACAAATGACTCCAGCACCGTACTTTAACACTGACTTGCTTATCATAGAATGTTTAGAGTTGGAAGGGACCTCAGAGATCATCCAGTTCCAACCCCCCTGCCCTGGGCAGGGACACCTCCCACCAGACCAGGTTGCTCCAAGCCCCATCCAGCCTGGCCTTGAACCCCTCCAGGGATGGGGCAGCCACAGCTTCTCTGGGCAACCTGGGCCAGGGTCTCATCACCCTCAGGAAAGAATTTATTCCTAAGATCCAGTCTAAATCTCCCCTCTTCTAGTTTAAAAACATTACCCCTTGTCTCTTACCACTGCTCTTCCTGTCAAAGAGTCCCTCTCCAGCTCTCCTTGAGCTCCCTTCAGATCCTGGAAGGCTGCTCTNGGCTGCTCCAAGGTCTCCCCAGAGCCTTCTCTTCTCCAGGCTGAACAGCCCCAGCTCTCTCAGCCTGTCCTCACAGCAGAGGTGCTCCATCCCTCTAATCATCTTGGTGGCCCTCTGCTGGACCCGTTCCAGAAAGTCCATGTCCTTTCTCTGTTAAGGATTCCAGAGCTGGACACAGGACTCCAGGTGGAGCCTGCTTGTAGGACACCTCCACTGTTGAGAGCCAAGATAGGGTCATTTTGTTATGAAGACTGTTATGGAAGTTGAAATTAAGAGTGGAAAACTGTGTAGTGCGTAGCCCTGCTGTAGTTGTGGTGTATCATAGCAACTTTGTTCAATGCGAGCGCACAGCGGTCCCTGATTTCTCTTCTCTGACTAACGGCCAGGTTGTCTGTAATTTCCTACGCTGTTCGAAACAGGGTTCTCATGTATCAACCACCTACCGTCAGAGTGCCCAGCGTGACAGCCGTCGATGCCGCCGTCATTCCTCCCTCATTAACCGACTACCCAGTACCATTCCATCACCCACCAATATCCAGTATTTCATCGGACTTGCCAGGTAGGTGGTGGCTATTTTTTCACGTCTTATTAACTTGTGGGGTGGGTTAAAAACTGGAGAATTGATCTGCTGGTTGGTTGTTGGTTATTGGTTGGTTTTGATTGTGGTTTGGTTTTTTTGGCATTTTAATGGCATGAGACTCTCTGGGATATTGGACTGATGCGATGTCTAGACGAGTCCAGTACAGGCTGCCTTCCTGGATCTGCAACAGCGTTGCTTCTGGGGTACAAATTGGCATTTTTAAATTTTTTTTTTTGGAACGGCAGCCAGTAAACGTTTCTCGCTGCGTTCAGTTAGACGTGTGTGTAAACGCCCTGTCGCTCCGTGTGGTAGACGAGAGAGAGAGTAGCTGCTTATTTTAGTTCCAGAAGCGCTGGTGCTGCCTCATCCTGACCCTAGATGTTAATTCTAGCTGTGATTCTAAGGGTGCTCTGTTCTAGACTGTATGAAAAAGGTTAAGGTGAGCTACGCTATGTAAGCTGACCTCTATCGACTTTCTTTACCTAGACATACCCTAAATGCCTATGATGTATTCTTCAACCCTGCTGCTAAATATCAGACAAAAGGTGGGGATACTGATTGCTTTCTATCCTGGCTCCTTGAAAAGAAAACTGTATTTGAGGGGATTCTGGGGGTTTCTCTTTGCCGGCCGTAACGAACCCAGAGCCCAGGACATGGTGACTTGTGACAGGCGTCCTGTACTTCCCTCTGTCCCCCACCCTCCATTGCCTGTCTTCCATTCCTCCCCTGCTCCATCTCTGGGTTTTTTCCTCTTCTTTCAGCAGCAGTTTGGCAGTGGGATGGATATCATTCCCCTTGTTTTCTCTGTCCATTTTGATTTCCTTACTGCTCCCTCCCTCTGCTTCTCCCTTGTTGAAGAAAAACAAAGGTTTATGGTGCTGAATTGGGTAGGAGCTGAGAGAACGGAAGTCTAGAACTGTTCTGTCCATCTCAACTGAAGTTCTAGAACGTGCAGAACGCACAAGAAAACTGTCATTTCTCTAAAAGCAGCTTGAGCTTAAATCTCCTCCAAAACTTTTCTGTAACGGAGAAGAGGAGGAGAGATGCCACTGGCCAGAGCAGATTTGGAGGTGAGGGAAGGAGGAGGGAGGAAGCTTGTCATTTCTTTCCGTTGACATAGCAAACACAAGGCCAATAATTAGAAAAGAACCAAAAAAAAAAAAACCAAACAACCCAAAAGGCTGCAATTTCTCATTGATTTCGTAACTTTAAACATCTTGCTCTAAATGCTTACACGCTAACGGTGCGTAAGACAGATGCTACTTGTCACTGCTCTTGGAGGATATACGTTGAACTACTTGTAGTTTCCTCTTCTTCATTCCTTTTATTTGTCTAGACACAAAACGGGGATGATATTAGAAATGTTTCCTTATTGGCTGCCCGTGGGTGGAGGAAGAGACCTGCTGCTTGTTTTTGGACTTGTGCATGTTGTGACTTTACTTCATTCCAGCATCTTTAATGTGATGACACTCTTCATGTCCCAGTTTGGCCAAGTCAGGTACAATACGCAGTGACACTCGCATTACGAACCAACAGCTCCAAACGGCAACCTCCATCTAAGCAACCGCATTGAACCACCCTGCAACACCCAGTGAATAATACATCATTTTGCCATCCTCATTCTTAAAAAGAGCCACGTGTACTAGATCAGTTGTTTCGCTGCTGCCTGAAGTAGTCATTGAGAGTGGTGTCACAGTGGTGTACTCCATTTACAAACTGCGTGACAATCGCAAAATCTGTTCAGCGACCACAAAAAAAAAAAGAAGTTCCTTAAATGTGTTGTGTAGGAGTAGAACCAAAGACTCCTAAACTTACTATCTTTTTTTTCTTCTTTTTTTTTTTCCCTCCACAGGTCTGGATTTTCTTTCCCTAATCCCAGTTGATTCACAGGTATGTTTCTGAACTGCTGTGTTTTTTGTGACGTGCTGTCATCATCCTTAGAGTGTTTGCCGTCCCCTTGCTTACACCTAACTACACACTAGTAAAATCCATTTTCCCAGCGAGAAGTCGTAATGAAGATGTGCTAAGGAAGGACTGAGTTGAGCTTTGCTGTGATAAATCCAGGCTTGAAATTCACTCTGTTGATAGCCCTGTGCAGTATCTGCTTTAGAAAGGGAGACTAACTTGAACGTACCCATCCTGTGAGGACAGGCTGTGAGAGAGCTGGGAGGTTTCAGCCTGGAGAAGAGAAGGCTCCAGGGAGACCTTAGAGCCCCTTCCAGTCCCTAAAGGGGCTCTGGAAAAGCTGGGGAGGGACTCTGGATCAGGGAGGGGAGCCATAGGACCAAGGGGAACCATTTCAAACTGAAAGAGAGGAGATTGAGATGAGATC
>VZRU01007432.1:339946-379976 GCA_013398155.1 Pedionomus torquatus | reverse complement strand
TACATCTTTACAGTCTTCATGAGAGGCTTGCTCCCTCTTCCAAAGGTCATAGGCTCTCTTTTTGTTTGAAGGTCCATGTCCTTCCTGTGCTGAGGACTCCAGAGCTGGACACAAGACTCCAGCTGGGGGTCTCATGAGAGCAGAGTAGAGGGGTAGAATCACCTCCTGCAACCTGCTGGTCACACTTCTTTTGATGCAGCCCAGGATGTGGTTGGCTTTCTGAGCTCCCAGTGTGCATTGCTGGCTCATGTTGAGCTTCTTATCCACCATCACTCCCACGTGCTTCTCCTCAGGGCTGCTTTCTAGCCATTCTCTGCCCAACTTCTATTTGTGCCTGGGATTGCCATGTCCTAGGTGCAGGACTCTGCACTCTACTTGGTTGAACTAGCTGTATGTGGCCTCATATGTGGCTGTATTCTTCAAAGCTTTTCACAAATGTAACTATATTCAATTTTACCAAGGAGTCAAGAAAGTTGTGCAGGACAGTGTCAAATGTTTTGCATGAATAGATGATGTCAGTTGCTCTCTCTTATCCACCAACACTGTAAGTCTATCATAGAAGGCCACCAAATTTGTCAGGCACGAGTTGCCTTTAGTGAAGACATGTGGCTGTCACTAAACAGCCCCTTATTTTCCATGTACCTTAGCTGAGTTTCCAGGAGGAACTGCTCCACAATCATCCCAGGCACAAAGGTGAAACTGGATGACCTACAATTCCCTGGGTCCTCCTTTTTTACCTTTTAAAAATGGGGTTTATATTTATCTTTTTCCAGTCAGCAAGAACTTCACTGACTGCCACAACTTCTGAAATATGGTGGATAGTGGCTTAGCAACTTCATCTGCCAGTTCCCTCAGGACCTGTGGATGAATCTCGTCAGGTCCCATGGACATGTGCACCTCCAGGTTGCTTAGATGGTCTGAAAGCCAGTGTTCTCTTACAGCGGGCAGTTTCTCATTTTCTTTCTACTTACTTAAGATTTTATTTTTCTTTCCTTTACTGAAGATTTTTTTAATTGCATAATTTCCTATTTTTTAGCATCTGAACCTTACCTTCATCTGTAGGTGGCTTCACAGAATCTCTGCTTTATTCTCGTGTATGTGTTAAAGTGTAAATCTGTATCTCTGGTTTCTAATAACAATGCAAAGATTCTTAAAATACTGACCACATGTCATGTGCATTGAAAAGCTACTTCAGTGAGACTGGTTACCTTTTAAGATCAACCCCTTTGACTTCCAAGAAGAGCTGTCCTTGCATTAACATGCTGCATTTCAATTCCTCACAGCATGGCCAGGTACTGTACATATCAGACATTTGCCTGCAAAGTAGCAAGACTTTTGCATCCATTTTGATCCATATTTTTTTTTGTTGTTGAGGGGTTTTTTTGATGTAATTTCTTCTTCTTCTTTTTTTTTTAAAAAAAAAAGAAAGCAATAGCAATATATGGAATTGGTGGTTAGGGATCATAACTTCACCTTCCTGTTTTTGAGAAGCTGGTTATGGGAAGCTGGGTCTTTTGAGGATGGTGACAGTCAGACACAGAGGACTTAATAGAGGACCTCTAGACAAATGACTGTCTGACTACCAATCACACTATGAAGATTGCCATGGTTGGGCCTTTCTGTAAATGGCCATTGGAACATATATGAGTTACAATACAGCAGCTTGAAAGAGGTGAAGGGATGATCTTGTATTGCCTTACATTAACCAAATGAACAAACTATTCGGATGCCATTTTTCAGAATTTGCTGTATACAAACCCATTATCTGACTTAAAATTCTCCTTACCTGCTGCACAACCTTCTGTATTCAGAATTACAACTGGAAGCCACTACCAATATATTTAATAATGAAGCAAACAATATATTGGTAATTTCCTTTTTTTAAGGGATATTCATAATAAGAAAACAAGTCCTATTTTTTCTGGCACAATCTTCCCATTAAAGGCAGCAATTTTTTAAAGAATTCTAACTTTGACAAAATTAAAAAAGACTTTAATAGCATGCTTTGCAGTCTTGCTGTAATGCAAAAAGAAGCACTGTCCTGCAAAACGGTATCTAGCACACCAAAGTTCAACCAACTGCTATTTTCTATAGTCTTTTAAAATTAAGTATAGGCTATACATACTATTGTAGACAGGTAAATATCCAACACTTTGCACTAATAATCTCAGTCTTATTCTAGACCCATTGGATAATTAATGCCTTGGACAATGCTTATAGCAACTGATGCCAAAGCACCAGAGAGCAGATCCACTCCAAAAGCTGTCCATACAATACACGTGCATTCCCACCTAATCTGTTGTTAAGGAAACTGGAGAGAAAAATGCAACAATAGGAAAATCTCGTGTTTTTCTTAGCCAGAATCAAAGAAAAAGGATTGGGTTAAAATTTTGAAATGCTTTCTTTACTTCCTTTTTTGTTGGGGTAAGATTAAATTTAAATACCTTCCTCACATGTGGTTAAAATAGATCTCAAAAAAGTAAGCCAAACTGCTTCCATTCAAGCAGATTTCTACAGATGTAGCAGCAGATCTTCAAGTATTATTTCATTTGCTAAAGGAAAAATGGTGTTTACTAACTACTAAAAGAAGGGGGAGAACAAGTGTTTGCTCTGAAAGTGGATTATATAAATTTTGTTATTTCATTAGAGAGCAAAATCCACTGCAAGGTCTTTCTAAAACTCTGATTTATATTCTTTAAAATGTTCCTCTTATTATAAAAATGATTTCCGGATGTCTTAAAATCAAGGAGGAAATATATACGCATTTTTCTATTCCTAGCTTACTTGGGGTCTTAGATAAAATAATCAGAACTATCATCTTTTCCCTAATAATAATTGGTTTTCCATTTATTTAATGTGGCCATCTCATCCCTCCACTGCAGATCAAAACAAGAATCAGTAAGCAATCAGGCTACAGTTTAGAAAATGCAAATTAAAAGCACACTTGTTAAGGAGAGGATATATGGGTTATTTAACATTCTTTTCAAATCAGTTGTCTCAGCACAGTATGGCCAAGCTAGTTCTTGCCAGCAATGCACCAGCCACAGAAGAACTCACGAAACTTGGTATCATCAGGTGTATTGTTAAAAAATCTTTGAAATATAAACAAGGCCCAGTGCATACCTCTGCAAAGCTGTCAAAATATCAACAGATATTTTTAATGACTGATTATCGATACTGCCTCGTTTTATAATGGAGCAGTTTCAAGTGACTTAAAATATTTCAAATACTTCAAATAATTTTGAATTTTGAAAAAATGCTGAATCCAATGTCCTGAACATCCAGACTGGTATTTATATTTTACAGCTTACAAGAAGCCAGGAGAGTTTTTTGAACTGCAGAAGAGGGTGATTACTAACAATGTTCCTGCATGTATGTGATACCTTTATTTTTTGGTTTCTGGAATGCAATATGCAGAGTTGTTTGGTACCTTTGAGTATAAGACACTGGGTCTTCTGTCAGGCTGAAGGCTATGTTTATGCCTTTGTTTGAGAAGGGTTCCACAATCTGCCTTAAAACTGCCCAGCAAGCACAGCTGGAGGAAATCTGCAGTACTCAGGAGCCTGAATTAGCAGACCTGCCCAGTGGGTCAGCATGCCTGCTCTAATGTACTGCCCAGCACACCCACACAGGCTGTGCACAAACTACCTGGAAGGCACATTTAGGTCCAAAACTACAGAGTTGTGGCCACTCTTGCATCAGTGTGTCTGCCAAAAAGCCGCTTGTCCTCAATTTGTGTCACAGAACCGAAATATATTTCATAATGCCATTTTCACTTTTGTGCTACATTGCTTCTGAATGTGGTTTTGTTTCTTTTTTTTTCTTGGTATTTATTGTCGTTGTTATTATTTTTTAATGCGGCATAAAAGAGGGGAAAACAACAGTTCCTTAATTGCATGGAAAAGATACACGATTACAGGACAGCTGTTAGGTATTTTCAATGAACCCTTCTTTACTGATATCCACAAACAATTTCTACCCACAGACTGCACAGATGCCATTGGACAAATTTCTTGTTGGTTTGCCACTGTTGTTGTAAAACTATCAGGATCAAGTTTACAGGATAAAAAAGAAGCCAAAGAACAACAAAATATTTGCTTAAAGATGTGTAAACATAGTTTAAGTGCCATCAGAGATAAGGACAGCATGAAAATGGTTGCAGTTGTCATAGTTTACTAGTGCAAGGATGCACAGAGTTACCAAGAAATAATTAAAATCTTATTGCTGATGCTAGAACTTTAGCAGTTGTCTGCTAGATTTTAAGTAACTAGGACACAAGGGAGTTGTGCTGAGGTAATCACCTTATTTGGAAAGGGAAGGTAAGAGCTAAAAAAAGGAAAGGGCAAGAAGAGTCTTTCACAGACCTTGGGGATGTAAGAAGCTTTTCTTCTCTCGCAATTAGGAAAATTTTGTAGTCTCTTGTATGTAGGAACCAGCCTGTTGGAAACTGCAAATCAAGCTGTGACACATGTCAATGGCTACTACTTCATTGAGACTTTTCTTCTAATGACGATTGACAAGGGAGTTCAGCAGCTTGTCTGTGGCATAAGAACAGCTCTCCTGATGTTAGCTTACTGCAGGGATACCCAATAGACCTTAGTCTCATGAACCCAGGGGCACAAAAGATTTTGAAGAGCTCACTTCCAGTCCTTGCAAGTGGTATTCAGGATGATGATCCCCAGCACTTAAACTTAAAACATGGTGGAAACCATTTAGTCAAAACAAGTCTCTGGAAAGTCTCTTCCCATCACTTTGTAGTACAGTCTTTAAAAAGAGTAGCATCACCAAAAATCCACGGAGTCATCAGACTTCATTCTGTCATAAAACCACAAAAGAGTACTCATGTGAGTCTGTTCTTGACCAAAATGTGGGTATAAAATATTAACAAGATTTTTCTCCAGGTAGCTACCTCTTCCTTCAAACTGCAGGTTTAGTTTCATTTTTTTTTTTTGCAGCAGCAGATACCCTCATACCTGAACTATCAGTATGTTTGACAATAATTTTGAAAGTAGGCTATGAACCGCTTTCCGAGCCACAGCTACTCAGTTCTGTTATAGGAAGGCTAAGCTGACATGTTAAATCTCAAACCAATAGAGTCTGCAAAAATGTTAACATCTCTTGTCATGTCTCTGAGATTATATGTGATACAGGTCTTGGGGAACTTGGCTACCAAATACTCATAAAATTGGAGTTTCTTGACACTAAAAAACCCCGTGTCATTTGTGCTGCAATAGGGCACAAAGTAGGAACCTTTAAAATAGAGTTAACAAATTTTGTATTTGTATCTTTAAAATACACTGGTGGGGGAGTTTAGCTGGTTAAATAAAATACCTCAAGAGAATAAAGCTTAACAGAATTGGTAACAGAAGACTTAAGTTTCTGCCAAGAATTTTCCATCAGAGCTATGCACTTTTGGGTTAATCAACTATACAATGTATGGGCAGTAAATCTGACACTTAAAGGAACAGCTGATTTATGTATGTGTAGCTATCTCCAATACCTCCAAGAAGTGTTGGACTTAGAGAAGATGCATTATGTAGTTGATCTACATGTTCTTGAGGAATCCTTGGAATTTCTGGTCAGACAGCACCGCACACAGAGTTCAATACAGTAGCTCTGACTGGGCTGCAAGTCAGACAGAAATCCTGGACAAACATAAAGAAAACTAAAATTCTACCCAGGCAAAAACTCTAGCTGGAGACTCAGCTAGATATACAGTATTGCCTTTGGCAACAGTTTAAAAAAAAAAAAAAAAAAAAAAAAGAATACCCGTGCAACACTACAGCCTGGCAGAACAAGAAATCATAATTATCAGAAAGAATTCTAATGTTGTTTTGATATGAATGTGCTTATCTATTTTTATCCTTTACATCAAGGCCTTTTATGTCTGATCTCCTTCAGGTGATGAAGGATTGAGGATTAACTCAGCAGCTAAATTAGGGGATTAAATAAGTGAACACAGTAGCTGTAAGAATTTTAAAGTTTTTTCCCCTCCTCTCTTCACACCAGAAACACAAGTTGTAAAATGACTAAATATCAAACTTCAGGCCAACTATGCAATAATAAAAATCAAGAAGTAAGACAACCTACAGCCACACGGGGTTTCATATGTTGAGGTGGGTGGTGAAGAGATCAGCCTGGAACAATTTCACTGCAAACAAAGTAAAATCTACTAAATAGGAAATCATAACATTTGCCAATCCACATTTTACCTGAAGATACCTACCTAAAGAATAAATTAAATCCAATCATGGTAAACGTTATGGCTACCTAACACACAATTCCAATCATTTGTAGACCAACCTATGGATAAAAGGAGAGGCTGCTTAAAACCTCGTGTATTTCACAGAGTGGCACAAAATGCCACATATGAAGCTTCTACTGAAGTATTCATAAAAATTCAATAGAAATTTTACACTTCTGTATTTCTCCCTTACTTACAGGTGAATAAAAATGCATGATGCAGGAAAAAAGTACAGGGAAAAAAAACCCACAAAACCTTCTAGTTTTGCTTCTGTCTTCACAAGAAATGGTAATTGTGAACAGATCGTTACTGTAATTAAAACTAGCAGTTGAGAATTGTGAAGGAGGGAGACATAGGCCAGAACAGGACAAGAACAGGTGAAAAATAACTGAGGTAAGTTAGATATAGTCAAGTTAGTATACCACCAATGAAATTTATCTAAAATACTTAGAAGCTAGCAGAAGCAATCTCTGAACCTTTAGTAACTGACTCTACATGCTCAGGGTAGAGAGGCGGAGTTTCAAAAGACTGGAGAAGTAAGAATACAAGACTTCTCTTTAGGGAGGCTGAGGGGGCTCTAAGGAATAAATTCAGACTATTTGGTCTATATACCAAATTGAGCTCTTCAGGCTCAGTAACAGCTGGGATGACTGCTGATGGTAAGAGTCTGAAGAATGAAAAACCAAGATGGAACTGACAGAATGAATTCAATTTTAACTCTGGTTTAATTATTTTTCATTCTCATGTCATTGTTGAGAAACACTAGTTTAGATGAATTTAGTCATGCTGCATTTGGAAGATTCCTTCAAATTCAACTGCTAATGGCCCCTTTTGTAATCTGTGAAATTAGTTCCAGGGAAATTTGCTCTTCTTCTACAGGTTTCCTTTAAGAAGCAATATCCCCCAAAACTCCCAAACAAGACAAAACCAACAAAAAAGGACATACTGTGGTGTTCTTCCTCAGAGAAACTTGCAGGTTGCTCTGAAAATGAAGTAACTGGTAATAAATTTATAGCATTCCTGGCATGGACAAGAATCTCCACCATTAAAGTCTGATGGTGAAATAAAGAGGAACAACCCGCACCTGCAGCAGCGTGACTAACTGCTGGCAAAATTGAGACAGGTCATTTCAAAGTAGTGGCATCCTGCGGTTCCATTTTGCATGGTTAGGTTTGATAAAGAGATTGCCAAACTGTAAAACTCATACAAAAAAAAAAAAGTGACTTGTACAACATCTGACACAGGAGGGCCTTTGGCCCTAGAATAATGATGTTAGTCTGCCTCACACCTTGTAAATAATTAGTAATTGTTCCAGGGAATGAAACAAATGTAATTGGTTATAATACTGAGATATAATTCACCAGACCCCCATATCCTCTTCTTAAAAACCTAACCTGTCTATTGATAGAATTAATGCTACCCAAAAAAAAACATTACAGTTTTTCTAACTGAAATTACATATGGTGACCACAGGGCTAAATCTCTGAGAGCAAGATTTCTGAAATCAGTGGAAGTAGTTTGGCCTTTAAGCCTATCAGCTGCTCTTATAAACATCCAAAAGCATGGTTGGCTGCACTAATTCGGGATGCTGTTTAGTCACGTGGTCACACTGCTGAAGGTTTCTCTTAAAAACGCTTCTTAGAGCACAACAAAATGCTGCAGCTTAGACTTTTAAACCTTTTTTTGAAAATTGAATATTAAATTTAATGATGTATATTTATTCAAATTGCCTGCAGTGATAAAATACTTCTTTTCCAACAAGCAAATATTTGGAAGCCACTTTACAGTCAAAAGCCCTACAATGTCAGTTCTCTCCGTGATCACATAAATAAACCATGGATTTAGGATTGTGGAAGCCAGATGGTGGCAAAGATGGTGCCATCAGTAAGACTGACTTTAGTATGTGTTTGTAGAGTTACCTCCTGCGTCTTTACAGAAAGGCTACTGAAAAAGTGAAAAAATCTGAGGGAGAACAGTTTTCAAATTTGGAGCAGGGGTATTTTTTTTTAAAAGCAAACAAAAAGAACAATCCAACTAGAGTAAAAACCTGCTTCTATGGAATATGAATCTTTTTCCTTAACCCAAAAAGTAGGAAAGAATGTGTGTTACTTCTTGTGAAACCTTACACAGTTTTTACACATATTTCAATTGAAGCAGGACTGGATTCTTCTTATCCTAAGAAAAAGGAGTAATTTAGAAAAAAAAAAGAAAAAAAATCCCCCCGCCCCGGCCCAGCCCCTGAAAGCATGCAACTATTGAACAAACTGGTATTTCACAGTATAAGTTTAAATAAATTAACAAAAAGATAACCATACAGCATCATTAGATCACATCACTGTTCAGTACTTCTCCGCCCTGCTCATGGCTTTACAGGACCGCAATCTACTGCTTGCAACCATAGAAGCGATAGAGCTCCTTCTGTACCGTGCAGCCCTTCTGGTACGTCACAGGTCAGTGGTTCCTGCACATCCCAGTACTGTGGGATGCTGGTTTTTTGGTGTAGACTGAAAGTAAAGCCTGAATTTAAGCAGCAAAGCCAAAACAACGAGGACACATCTTCAGTAATGTAGGTAGCTTCTAATACAAATCTGTAAGAGAGCTTTGTTATCACGTTAGCTGCAAAGTGAAATGCTAATTAAAAAATGGTATCACAACCTTCTCTCAGGTGATGATGTTATCAGATCAATTGGTGTATATTGTTTGCAGTAATTGTTCCAAATTTCCTTATTGATTTTTATGTCTTCCAGATCATTAATTTTAATACTATTAGCCTCCACATGAAATGCATGAGTATCTTGTCATGTAAATGAGGGCAAAGACAGGAATCAAGTCATACAGATGAAAATTGATTTATTATTAATAGTGGAAGGTCACCATCTGGACAATTCCATAAAGTAATACATCTGCATTGCTGCTAAATGGGAGCTTTAACATCTGGATCATATTATTCCAAATTTTCCTCATCCACCCATCATAGCAAGAGGAATTTCCTGACAAATCAGATTGCTGCCTAAAGGTAAAATGTTTTTCTCATTACCATACTTTAAATGAGCTCAAAAAGACCTAGAAGTGAAGTCAGCATCAGCGTCATAGATAACTTTCCCATTTTCTAATTTGTGCAGATTAAATAGGTCATACAAGCACCAACTGAAAAATGCCCATCTGTCCTTTGCTTCCCTCAGAACTCTTCCCCCCACTCAGAGCAAGTAAGAACACCTATCACCAGCAAATACAAGAGAACAGCCTTACTCCACTACCCTTTCCATCTTAAAGCATATGGTGAAAACTGCATACACAAAGAAAATAACAGTGTTATAATTAGATTTATTGTGACAGACTGACCTTACCAGAACTCGTTAACTTGGCAACGCAAGCTAACTGGCTCTCTAAAAATCTAGTTTCTTTTGATGTAGACATATTCAAATACTCAAAAACATATGCATGAAAGAAATAATAAATCAGCTGTTTGGGTTTTTTTAAGGTTTAAATTAATATGCTTATACTTGCTAGTACATTGGAAATTGGCAGGAATTTCTGTATTAAGTAAATCAACCAACCTTATTTTCAGGATTTGCCTTGTTATTTATGTATAGAAATCAATGCTGTCATAACTATGCTGCTTCATTTTTCAACTATATGCCAAAGTAAGTTCTCATTACATGACTGCCGCATGATACAAGATATATAATCAGTAAAATGGGCAACCACCTATGGGACCAGAAGTAAGGCTTTTGAGTTTGAGGTTGTTCTGAGACCGTGACAAACAGAAATCTGCCTTTCTATCTCAGATATTTTAAAATTTCTGTTATACCAGGGGAGAACAATTTTATCCACATATATCATATTTATTTAATTTTCATCAATGGACAGCTTCCAATGGCAAGCAAATTGCATTATAAGAATCGGCTGAGTACCTGATAGCCTGATAGAATTTCTTTGGGGAAAACACAAAGTCAGAACACTAATAAGCTATTTCCTTCCTTTCCCATTTGATATGCTAGACCCCTGCCTTTGTGTTGAGAGAAATAGATGGGATAGGTTAGGATAGCACAGTATTTCTGCCTAGAATTCTTTGTTGCTACACCACATCCCAGAGCAAGTAATACAGCATGTAGTTGCCTCCACCTCACTGAATTAGAATGAAAAATTTGTGAGTGGAGAAATGAGAGCATTATCTCAACACATATGCAAAGCTATTGAAAATCATGTTTTTGCAATGTGAATTAACAGAAGATGAGCTCTGTGTTTACTTTTGAAAATCTAAAATAACAAGTTTCTCAAAAGTAACTGAGAAGCAATTATTTTCTCTAATCCATTTCCTTATCCTATGGAAGTTAACCCCAAACTGCCAGCTACCACCTAGAAGAAAATACTCAATTGTCAGAGTGGCCTACATTTTATTTCAGGCTTTCAGGTCAAGACTTACTAGAAAAACATCTTTCCCCCTCCTCTCTGTGCTAGGTTCACCCCCATGTTACTTTATATGTAGCCATCTGGTGAAGGCCAATCTCTTCTGTCTTGCCAAAATTATCCACAGCTGAGCCTTGGTTGCTTTGCTGCAATTTTTTTTCTTTTTTTTTTTTTTCTCTTTGAAATAGGAGCCTTCCCCAGCATGCCTTTTGTTCCAGGAGACATTTTGCATTCTTGATAAGCCTGGGTAAGGCTGTTTTGGAAGCTACAGGCTGTTGCTGTTGCATCTAGTAAGTAGTTGCTGCTTTTTATTTTTTGTTCTTTTGAGTAAGCTAACGGTTGCCCTTTCCATGTAGGGCTGATTTTATGCTCCCTTTGACCTTCATTTCATTTTTCTTTCAAAAAGAAATCAAGCTCTTGTTTTTTACATGTTTGCAAAGCACTTTGAAGGGGAAGAAGGGAGTCAATCACTGTAATTCTTTGCTTTATTTCCACTAACAGACCTGTGCAATTCTCTCTGAGCTCTTATTATGTCTGAGAACAGCACAAATATCTAGAGCAGGGATATATGCATCCAAGCATCCACGTTGACCTCAGAGAATCAAAAAGAAAGGTCTGTCGGCTGATGCTGTCTTCCAAGGCATGACATGCGATGGAAGGCTGGCTCCTTGTTTTGTTCATCTCCTGGGACAGAAAACAGAAGAGAAAGCAATTTTTTACCCCCCTATTGAAAATAATGTGTTCTGCTTCTTCATATGATTTCCCCTCTTTTGCATTCTAAAGATGCAAGCGTGTTGTGATAACAGGAGGAACTGTTTGGTTTCATCTTTTCAGTACTAGACACTGCTGTGCATAATCTGCGTGTGAACTATACAGGCATAAACTGAGAGGTCATAAGCTGGATGGCAAGTAAGGGAAATGTGTAAGCAAGCAAAAGTAGAAGGCTCTTTTCTCTTTAGTGAGCATGTGGTTGTTTTTCCAATTTTGACTAATTTAAATGTTTCCTACTAAATCAAACAAAAATGATATGCACATGAACACAAGCATAATAACTGCCACCTGGAAGAACTGTCATGCAGAAGTCTAAGCCTGCCTGTACTTAAGGGAGCAGTAGATTTTATTTTTCTGTTTATTTTTGTCAAATGGGCAATTTCCTGTATGCATTAACTAAGTTGTTTAACTCTTAAATGCCATCATCTTTACAGTTTCTGCTCCTAAACCAGGATGTTTCTTTGTCTGATGCAACAGTGTATGTGAGTTATTTTTCATCTATCTTGTGTAAGGATTTCATTAATCATTTGACTTTGGGTCTTAATGTTTGTCCTATTCATTAATCCTCAAAGTACAGTGGATGAGATTTTGGCAGTTACGGTAATGCTAAAAATTTGCAATCTTTACATTGCTGCATGGCATTCTTTTAAAGAAAGCAAGCTAATGTGATAAGATCAACAGTGTGTTCAAAAACTATACAAAAGAATCTGGATATGAAACATAAAAGCAGCTATAACTTAATACACGAACTTGTAAGTGATGAACACCTAATGCTCTTAAGTTGTCTAATGTGGAATAAATGCAATAAGCCAGCTACCAGCAGAAACCCACTGTGAGTAGTGTTCACTAGTATAAAGTAAATTCATACATAGATGGATGGTAGGTGTGAGAATATATTACTCTAACTAAACAGAATGCAAAGCAGAATGCCCAAAACTCAGTGCAAAATGAACTTCAGCTTCTGGTGCTACTATTTTTACTGTCAGAGGCCCTGCTTTAGTTCCTCTTTTACTGGAGAAGGTGACTGCACTGCTGCCACGCTTTTAGCTATGTGCTAAAAATTCAGGCCCCAACATGTTTCTGGCACAGATGTTTGGTTTGTTTTAAAATGCACTGCAAAAACCATCACAAAGTCTTCCTAAAGTGTTGTGATGGTTGTAGTTGTACTGGAGTCTCCCTAAATAAGACTAAATGCCTTTAAAAGTATATTTTTTTTCCATATTGGCTATGTCGCTTTGTAGGTGTGACTGGCTCCTGTAAACTAACAGTTGGGAACAAAGCTTCAATTGCTGAAGTAATAGAACGGTAACAAGTGTAGGCTATTGGCATTTTGACAGATGTTAGTACATGTTAACTAACTATAAGTACTGCTAAGTGGGATAATGCTAGAGCAACACAAAGTGCATGCTGCCTAGGCACCCACAGCCTTTCCCAGGCAGACAGGGACCTTCTCAGCTGGTCATCATTGTCTGCACGCTTAGAGTTCAGGTGTGTTTCAGCACTGATTCAGTACCACCCAAATATTTTTCATGAAAGACAAAGACATGGGCAGTCTGAGCAACTTCAGTGTTCTGTTCTTCATTTTAAGTGTCTGTGAAATCAGTAATGCAAAAATTGATGGAAACAAAATACTTGAAAAGCTATGAACAGAGATATACTTGAAATACTGGAACAGAGATACTAACATGAACAAAAAAATAATGGAATGATACAACAGAACTGGTCTAGAATACAAGTTAAAGAGAACATAATGGTAAAGTATATCATATATGGTTGTTCTATACATGCTCATATGCCTGTTTGCGCAGGGTCAGGGCCAAGTGTTTGTAAAGGCAGAGAGCTAGTGATACGAAGCTAAAATCCTCAATGAGCTGTGCTTCCTGTGACTTCATCAGACATTTCACCTGTATGTATGTTGTCACGATGAATATTTCATTGCTGTTTCTGAGTCTGTAAAGTATGGCTGAACAGCCTTTTTCACAACCTTGTCATTGTCGTTTTACGCCACTGTGAAACTCCACTAACGTTAAAGCTGTCATAGATCAGGCTGTTTTTATATCCCTTACTGTAACAGTTTCTGTGAATTGTATCAAGGTTTCATTCTTTAGCATTTGACAGACCTGTCAAATCAGGGAGTCTGAGGAGCAATTGTCAAGGGATAAAGTATTGATCATGACAGTTATTGATGTCAGTGGTATTAAGAAGTTCACTTACAAAAAACTGTACTTCAATCTACAGATGCCTTAGAGCACTCATCAGCTGAAGAAGAGGGGAAAAGCTAAGAAACTGCCAGTGTGCTTAAAACTCTGCCTGAGATACGTGTAATCGAAGTTATTTAACATTTACTTAAAACTCACATTGCTTTTTATGGACTGGAACTCTCTGAGATGCCTAACTTCTTTAGTGAATAGGAAGGTCAGGAGTGGGAAGTTGTAGATGTTAGTTTTCTCAGATCTGCAGAGAAGCCTGTGGTAGGGGAAAGGAAGTGAGCTGATGCACCATAAGCCCCAGTTCTAGCACCTTAGCCACAAAACAGGCTTTCTCTCTAATTAGACATGTATGTGAGTAACTTGGTGAGTTACCTGACGAGCCTTGGATTCTCCCAGTAAACCCCCTGTAGCATTACTTCAGCTAGATAAGGGTAGTGATTTTGTTCTCCTACCTCGTCCATTATTCGACAGTTTTTTGAAAACTAAAAGCCTTTTCCTTGAAATGTGTAACCTAGTAAAGACTAACCACGGCATCAGTACACATACACAGAAAATAAAATACAAGTTGTTTTTATTTCCTACATTAAAGCTGTTCTCCACTGACCAAAAGCCATGAATGGCTTTCCACAGAGACTCATTTTTCTTGCTACATGTCAGCTCCCAAGAGTATGTCATGGCTCCCAACTGTTACCTGAGAAAGGTGACGTCTTAATCACTTCCAGTCCAAAACCGCTGTCTTTCTGACAAGATACCTTGCACAATCTACAGTGTCTTTGCTTTCATTGTACAGGCGCAATCTGAGCAACAGCCAAGGTTGCAATGAGAACATGAACCATCTCCATATGCGTTGTCACAGCTGTGGGGCTTTGCACGTATCTTCTGATGTTGCAACCTGAAAACAAAATGTGTGCTATTTAAAAAAAAAAAAAAAAGTCTAGATCAATTTATTATACCTAGAGGTGAGAGTCAGCTTGTGTATGAGAAACATTTTATGAGGAAAGTTTAGTGTTGTTATGCATGAAGATAAAAAGTAACAAACTAGATAATAATACTTGGTCTTTGTAACCAGAACTGTTATCCTGAAAAAGGAAACTTAGAGTAAAGTAATGGGCACAGAGTTGTCTTTTTTTTTTTCTTTTTCTAGTAACTCAGTTCTGAACATAAATATAGCCACAAATACATAGTGCCTATGAATTTTAAGAAGATATTTCATAATCGTCTATCTGCTCTCCACATAATCTTTTGGCTCAAGGTAAACACAAACCCACAAGAGGGCTTAAATCCCTTTTCCACTTCATTCCCTATAAAGTGATAATTGTAGCTGGTATTTATCTTCCATCTAGAGTTAATTAGAGTTTCCTTGAGCACTTAAGAAAGGAGGGGATTTTCTTGGAGCTATAAACCAGCCTCCTTCATACCTTAAGCTGAGTGAGCTTCTGTGTTAGAGCGGAGCCTTATGACTCTGTAGTAAGACTGGATTTTCACCTGAATTTGACTCAACCTGAATGTTAGTTTCCCTCTGATCTGGAGCTTTCTGGGCCTTCAGGACTCAACAGCACCTCCTGGCTTCTAGATCAGTGTGTGTACTGAGTGCAGCCCAGCTGCACTCTGAAATGAAGATAGGGACAGACTCACACTGTCTCCCTTCTCCTGACATACCCTGGCCCCTGTGGGGAGAAACGCTGTGCGTATGGGCTGGAAGGGGGCTGCAGCATATTCTGGTTGATGCCTGCCCTGGACAATTTGCAGATCAAGACCCTGTATAATGGTGACTGACAGGCAGAAGCTACTCTGTTCAGACGTGGCCCGAGTTAAACCAGCTGGGATTTGAGCAAGGAACTATGCAAAAGCCTAAAGTCATTCTTTGCTGCTATTACCTGCTAACCCATGTCAGCCAAACTTTGTATCCAACTTTTGACTTTGCAAATACAGGTTTAAAACCTGGGGTTCTTTCACATCCTTTTTCAGAAGAAAAAGTGCAACAGTAGCCATGCTTTTTGCCATTAAACGGGAAAGAAAAAAAAAAAAAGCTATGTGACAGATGCTGTGCTCAGATACTGGAGCACCGAAGTGGGTAGCGATACCAGTGTCAAATATCTTTCATCCTGGCTTTATGGCAAGTACCACGAAGCACCACATCTTTGCTAACGGTGTGCTTGTGTTAAAGTATCTTGAAGCAGCTCATCGGTGGGATGGACCCTGTGTCCTTCAGGCTGCAATCAAGGGTGCCCCCTTATGGGCAGCAGATCGATGCCGGGCATGCTGGCAGGCCAAGCCTATAGTTGGAGATAACATAATTAATGTGCATCCTGAGAAAAGGGAAGGCAGCAACAGGGAGATAACAAGCTGCTCCTATCCATCCTTGCTTGAGCGGGCATTAAAATGATGGTTGAACGGCCACTTTTTTACATTAGACTCACAAGGTCAGGAAGTGTTATTTATTGTACCTAAAAGAAAACATTGAACTACAACAGTGATCTCAGTAATGATTGCTATAAAGCTGTTCCCTATTTTGCCTTGCTGAGGAGCTGATTAAACCGACAGAATAAAACATTCCAGTAAAACTGCTCAGGAAAAGAAAATTCTTTACTAACTATGCTTCTATGAACCATTTTTAAAGGTTTCTGGTATTGCTATAAATATACATTTAAGAAAACAGTCATTTAATAAAACATTTGCATGCAATATGTAAATTAACTTACTTAAGTCATTCTTCTGTTGATAATAAATAATTTTTCTGAAACACATTCAAAAGAAATATTATAACTTCACGGTGAACAACAGCCAGATGAATTTTCTTCTCTTAACCCTCACCACCCCTTTCCCTCCTGGGAGTTGCTGGACAGGTTGGCAAGTTCCATCTGCCCTTCTTGCCTGGAAGCTACTTAAAAACCGGCAGTAACGCCAAGGATGGAGGTCACGCAATTTCAATGTCTGCGACGTACAATGGGTATGGCTAATGAATTCCCTCAGGGTGACTGACCAGCTGAGGTGGTAGAGTACTTTATGGACCTACAATCATAGCATAATTTCAGCCAAAAGGGACATTGGCAGTTATCTGGATCAACGTCCAGTACAGAACAGGGTGAAGGACATGAAGGTTGCTCAGGGTTGAGTCCAGCTGAATTATTAGTTTCTCCATGGATGGATATTTCCCTGCCTTTCTGAGCCTCCTGTGGCAGTTAATTCTCTTTGTATTCTTCAGTACATGAGGGCAAAATCACTGCAACAAAATTAGTAAACTGAGATTTAAATGAAATGCCTCCTAGACTTAATCAAAAAGGTTGAGGTCTGATCTTTCAGCTACTCTAATTAGGCAGCTGTATAGGTATACCATAAAGCCTGTGGCATAGCTCACACAAAAAAGGCTAAAAAGGGGAATTTGAGAGTATTCAGTCAAGTCTAAAAGTAGTACTTCTGCTTCCAAATGGGTTTCTGTCAGAAAAGGTTGTTATCAAGGATGGTATTTAGTCCTTGTTTTTCCTTCAAAATCTTCCAATTCTGTAAATAAATCTTTAATTTTTTCATAAAAATTATGAAAACTCAAGGGGATACATTTTTCCAATTTTTATGAGTGCTTGCTGGTTTTCAGTTGAAATATCCATGTTTGGTGATGGTGGCTGTTGTTAATAGATCTTGAAGTGTCGCTGCTTTACGTTGATTTTTGCCATGCATGTCCTAGCCCTGTGGGTGATGTGCCCTTTCATATTGCACTGAGTACTGAGGGCTTTGCTACAGTTTTGCTATCTGCCACCTAAAGTAACTGTGGCACTTTGTACTTCTGTAAGGGATAAACAGGGAATCTACATCACCATTTACTTGCAGAAAGATGTAGACTATTTTAGAAGAATTTAAGTACCAGAAGATACAAACGCACCTAGAAGTAAACTTCAAACACATCTAGATGCCCAGCTGCCACTCTGCTTTCTCAGTTCCTTTTGCTCTTTCTGTCAGAAAAAGTATGAGGCAAGTGGCTTCTGATATCTCATCTCTGGATGTCTCAGTTTGATGAGGATCAAACTGAGAGAATATGGGGGAGGGGAAGAAATAATAAATCTATAGCATGCTTTTCCAGAGTGTCATGGAACTCAACAGAGTCAAGTAAAGGAGTTGACATTCTAGTCTTAGTCAGCAAATACTGTAAAATGGAGACTTGTGTTTGTAGTTCATATGTATGCTAATGTACTGTTACAAAAGTATGCATCTGCAGACTCTAATCTCATTAGAGCTGAATTAAATTGCAGCAATTACCTGATATAGCTCAAAGCAGCGATGCGTTTCAATTCACACTGCATTATTTATTTGTTTAGCAGCTAGCAAGTAACTGAGAACTTGCAGATTATGAAAAGGCTTTCATGTCTTGCTAATCAAAACTGAATTCTACTGTTACTATGCAATAAAATTTGAAATAGGCTTGGGATAGTTTAGATCTCTCAACCTTGTACATGGCAACATTTTCACTATGTAGCAAGCAAGGGATCAGTTAAGAGGAAGGCTACAGGGCCTTAAAAATAAAAAGTGTTTTATTTCAAAGAGAGCAGACTATTTGCTAGTATTTCATCATATTCTGTTAGTATACTTCTTCCCAACTTATTAAAGTGCAGAACATGTACTAAATACTGATTTTTTTTGTTGTTGTTGTTGTTTTTACTTTTTGCCCTAACATATACCAGTGACATTTTTAAGTATCAGTCTACCTGTGCCAGGATTTGGATGTGGCAGTAGTTAAAAAATGGAAACAAAATTGCAGTCTATGCAGCCTTCTTAACTTTATTTTGGATTACTGCACAGCCAAACAAATCTTTGCATCTCCAGACTGCCCTCTTTAACCTCCAACTGCTCTTCTCCTCCCCTATGATGGCAGCCATGGCTCAGTGATGAGGACTGCCCTGTACCAGGTGGCTGTACCATACCACATGAGGCAAAGACCAGGGCAGCAGGTGAAGGCTGGTCACAAGGCATCTAGGGTGGGCTTTCTCCCTAGGGACCAGAAGAACTGGTCAGGAGGGGTTATGGAAAGTACCATGAGATGCTGCTACCTGGGTGCTGCAGTTCATGGTGCTGAGGCTGAGAGAATGAAGAAAACAATTTTGTATACATGGAGAAATACACTGCATAGAGACAAATACTATGCAGCAGCATGGTGCTGTGGGTTAAAGAACCCTGAGGAACCCTGGCCAAGAAGGATGGATAGAAGGGCAGCATGGGGGGCTGCTGCATAACATGGGAGTACGGGAGAGCATTGTAGGTGCTGGCAATGGGGAGAGGACAGTGAAGCTCTGTTTTAATTTGTAAACAGGCTAAGGTATCAAAGTTTTATTTGGCCCCCGGGAAAAGCACAATTAAAGGTTTGGTTAAGGCCTGCAACACCAGTGTGTAACAGATGATCAGTGAATGTATATGTCATAGGCATGACCTTGCCATTGCTGGTGTCCCCTTATTAGTGGCAAACTGTGACCTGGAAAGAAAGTGTTTGCTATAAATGGAAGAACTCATGTCTAAACATAGTGTCCATGGGCAGTAGATAGGGATAAAGACTAGATGCCATTTAAAATCACAGAATCGTCTAGGTTGGAAAGGACCTTTAAGATCATCTAGTCCAACCATCAACCATTTGTTCAGTCATGGCCTCTCTTCTGGCTGCTGAGTAAAAAGTACTTGTCAAGGAGGTGTAAACTAATGTTACCCACCAAAAACTGTACAGAACAGGACAAGAAATAAAAGGTGTCCTTTTAAGACAGTATTAATGTGAGTGAAAGCACTATTTTCTCGTTGTAGTTCAGGTAAATCCTAGTTTATTTACACTGGAGTGAAACACAAGCTTCAGAGCAGACAGCAGATATCCTGATGTGGGCTTTATTTTCCTTGGTTGGATGACTGAGTTTTGTTGTGTGTTTTCTTAATCTTGAAAAAAAACATTAATTTCTCTAAATACTTTTATCATTATCATCGATCTCATCTTTATTGCAGTATTGTGCTGGTTGTCTTGTTTTAAAGTAGATGGCAAGATTGTCAGGGGAAAGCGCGTGTATTCCTATTTCTGCTTTAACCACTAAGCACTCAAAAACATGTGCCTGGGCTTTTTCCATACTGCTGCACTCCTAATGAAGAGTAATTATGATTAACGCATAAAGTTGCGTAGAGAGCTACTGTCTCGCCCTGTGCCAGCTGCTGTAAAATCCTGCAAGAGCTGTAGGAAGGTGGGGAGAGCTTTGAAGTGTCTCGATGGCTCCATTATCCAGGAGGGAAGGAAAAAGGCTTTAGGGAGGAAGGAGGGCCCCACAGCCTCGCTCCCCGGGAGTGGGCCTGGAGAGGTGGGTGATGCCAAACCAGCAGGGCTGGGAGCACGAACGGCCCCGGATTTTGGGGCAGGAATGCCGAGTTGAGGTTCAGAGGTGCGGGTTTCCCTCTGCCCCTTCCTGCGGAGGCCCGGGCCTCCCCCGCGACGGGGCTGAAACCGCGGCTGCTCACGGCACAGCCAGCGCCACCTCCGTGTGGGCTGCAGCCGGGCACCCCTGACCACGGCCGCCCCCACGCCGCCCTCATCCCTCCTCCTTTCCCTCCCTCCGGTCTCGCCGCTGCCCCTTCGGGAGCGGCAAGGAGGGTGGTTCCGCGGCCCCTCAGCGGCGGCGCTGGCGGGCGGCCATTTGGCGGAGGCGCGGCGGGGGGAGCCCCGGCGCAGGGCCCCAAGATGCCGGCGCTGGGGCGGGAGGGCGCCGGGCCCGGCTGGGCTTTCACGTTCCCGCTCCCCTAGCCCCAGTCACGGGAGCGCTATACAAAACATCTTCGAGGTTGTTGTGGTGTTTTCTTCAGCCCCCTGCCTCTGAGGTTTAGCTGCGTTGCTGTCGGCAGCCGATCGGTAGCGCTGCTGCGGGGCTCCGGCTGCCCCAGCGCTCGGCTGGGTGCCTGCAGCCCACACCTCCGCTACCCGTTTTAAACACCAGAGAGGCCGCTTATGTCTCTGTTAAATATCCTCCCTGTTGTGTTTGCTTGGCGTGTCTGAGGAGTGGTTGTGGGAAGGTGATCGAGATCCCTCCAGCAGCCTGCTCGAAGCCTCCCAAGGCTGCAGCTGATCAAACTTTATCATTGTCGGTGCCAGATAATTACTTAATATTGTTATCTAATACGTGAGATGCCAAAGGTGTGGAGGTGGTATGTGGTGTCCCGGCCCTTTCTGAGATTGCTGTTGAGGATGTGGATGTGTTGGAGTGAGTCCAGTGGAGGGCCATGAAGAGGATCAGAGGGATGGAGCACCTCTCCTACAAAGACAGGCTGAGAGACTTGGGGCTGTTCAGCCTGGAGAAGAGAAGGCTCCGGGGAGACCTTATAGAAGCCTTCCAGTACCTAAAGGAAAGATGGGGAGATACACACACTTACCAGGGAGTATAATGATAGGATGAGGGGCAATGGTTTCAAACTGGAAGAAGGAAGATTTACATATTAGGAGGGAATTTTTCACTATGAGGGTGGTGAGACACTGGAACAGGTTGCTCAGAGAAGTTGTGGATGCCCCATCCTTGGAAGCGTTCAAGGCCAGGCTGGATGGAGCTTTGAGCAACCTGGTCTCGTGGGAGGTGTCATGGTCCATGGCAGGGGTTTGGAATTCCATGATGTTTAAGGTGCCTTTCAACCCAAACCATTCTATGATTGTGAAGAGAGGACCACCCATACAGTCCTGAGTGGCTGTGAAATGCTTCATTCGTAAGTGGCATGAGTTCCAAGGGTTTGTACATGGTCCTTTGCTTTTGTATATACAGTCTTTCACTCTTTGTATGGCACGAGAGAAGTTTTCATGTGCTTCGGACATACCAGGAGTTAGTCAGTACATGCCCACATGTAGCAGACATCAGCCCCACCATGAAGGGAAGCAGGGGCTGGCCCTTGCCGTGTGGCATCCTGTGCAGGAATGCAAGGGCAGTGCAGCTTGGCCTTACTCTGCACCAGTATGGGGCAGCTTAGGGCTGCCGGGGTTTGCAACCAAGTGCCGTTCAGATATGGTAGCACTTCGTGTTGCTCCCTGCTGTTTACAAAAATAATACAGTGGGATGAATGCCATAATTTTATCGAGATTTTAGTTTCCATACTAGCCATTTAATCCAGAATATGCTACAAAACCTTCACAATAATCTTAAATCCCTAAAAATTGTTTTGTTATAAAAGTAGTAGCTTCATATTTCCAAATAATAGTCTTTATAATGCAACAGCAGGATCTCTTTTAGCAAAAGTTGGAAAGCAAAAGCACGTTTACCTCTGACAAAGCAGAGATATTCAAGGGAAAATTTATATATATATTTATCCCGTGTTTTCCCTTTCTTTGTTTTGTGTTTTTAATAAGGAGCCAAAATGACACTAGGCAATAGAGGAACTTTTCTGCATAAAAATAGCGCCCACATTGAGTATGCACATACTGTACCTTTATAACACTTATCAAACTGGAGTCTCAGAACACTTGGCAGAAATCTAATCAAACCTGAGGAGCTGTGCAAGATAGTATAAACTGAATCATAGCAATTTAAATGACGTGGAATTAACATTTGGAGCCCGTTTTTTCCATCTCGGTCTCTTAACAGCCAGGCAGCCCTGTCAGTCATTAACTTTACCCCACTGTTTAACAGAACACAACAAATACTTTAAATTTTATTCTTTGAGCTCCCCCCCTAAAGACCTCTTTACTGGATCTGTCTATATTTTCATAAACTTGATATACTTAAAAGGCTTGCTTTGGCCTTGGGAGGAGACAACTCTTTTTGGCTGACTAGGCTGGATTCTGGGACTCCTGGGAAGCAAAAAATAATGTTGTTTTTTTTTTTCTACTTGGAACTTTTGTGGGAATATCAAAACTGCTGAAGCTCCAGAGTGGGTCTGTCAGATAATTTTGGCAAATTCTCAATGTGATAACTACAATACAATACTGTACTGGAAAGGAAAACCCATTAGGAAAATAATAGTAACCAGTATACTTTTCTTATATTTCATGATGCACGCAATTTACAAAGGAAGTAAAATAACATAAAAAATACTCATTGGATATGTTTATTATCAACTAATAAAACAATATGGATAAAGCAAGATGGACATCAGCTGGTTTCACTATAAGCTTAAATCACTGAAAAATTGTTCCCCTACACAGGCTATAAAATTTTGTTTTCCTAACTACCCCATAAAATGCAAAAATGTTGAAAAGCTGTTGCTTTTAGTTGTCATTTGCACTGGTTAAAATTAAAAGTGCAAATTTCTATGCCCTAAAACATGTATGCACACCCTGTGCATTGTCTATGTTATGTCCAGCCTCTGGATATTGTCAGATAAAAGATGAACATTTTTATTTTGTGAAGGAGCTGCTCTTAAAAAGCAACAAAGCGCACCACACAAGAGAGAAATAGTAAGTTAATTTGCGATAAAGCAGGACATGAAATTGTTTCTCCTCATATCTGCAAAAGTTAGTGAGGCAAACCTCTTTACTTCATATAATAAAAATTCAAGATCTAATCCCCTTGTTCCCCGAATTATGTGACTAGTTTAGGATTAGAAAATTGTCTGCAATAACAATACAATTTGTCTTAGTTTTAATTTTTTGGCTATTAGGATTTTTTATCTGGGTTTGGGCTTTTTTGTTGCTTGTTTTCTGAAAAAGGAAGGAGAAAAATGCACATTTTATTGTTTGTTTTCTGAAAAAAAAGAAGTAGAAAAATGCACATTTTATCATCTCAGGACCTCAGTATCTGAGAGTCAACAAAATGTTTTGAAAGACTAATGAGGGACTCATGGTAGAGGCAACTCATGTAGACTTGCACAACAGCAGTATCTGGCATCTGTCCCTCTGTAGAAATGGGAAAGAATTATCATTAACATGACTTTTGCCTCCAGTGGTATTTATGTTTTCTAAGGTATTGCTGATTTGGAATATTATAGTAGCAGAGAATGGGAGAGTGCAGGGAAGGCTAACGGACAGCATGACCAGTGGGAACAGAGTGCCATGCCCTTGCAAACTTACAATGTGGGAACTGAAGCAGTGTGGAGCTGCCTCTCACAGAATCACAGAATGATCTGGGGTTGGAAGAGACCTCTGGATATCTAGTCCACCCCCTCCTCCTCCACCAAAGCAGGTCCTTCTAGAGCAGGTTGTACAGGAACTTGTCCAGGTAGGTTTTGAATGTCTCCAGAGATGGAGACTCCACCACCTCTCTGGGCAGCCTGTTCCAGTGCTCTGCCACCCTCAAAGTGAAGAAATTCCTCCTCGTGTTTAGATGGAACTTCTTATGTACAAGTTTGTGCCTGTTACCTCTTGACTTGTCAAGAGGAAGACACCCCTTCCTCTTGACACCCAGCCTTCAAGTATTTATAGGTGTTGATCAGATTTCCCCTCAGTCTTCTCCAGACTGTGAAGACCCAAGTCTCTCAGCTGTTCCTTGTAAGGGAGATGTTCTAGGCCCCTAATTGTCTTTGTGGTCCTCTGCTGTACCCGCTCCAGCAGACCCTGTCCTTGAACTGGGCTCCAGATGGGCCCTCACCAGGACAGAGTAGAGGGGGAGAATAACCTCCCTAGACCTGCTGATCACANCTTATGTACAAGTTTGTGCCTGTTACCTCTTGACTTGTCAAGAGGAAGACACCCCTTCCTTTTGACACCCAGCCTTCAAGTATTTATAGGTGTTGATCAGATTTCCCCTCAGTCTTCTCCAGACTGTGAAGACCCAAGTCCCTCAGCTGTTCCTTGTAAGGGAGATGTTCTAGGCCCCTAATTGTCTTTGTGGTCCTCTGCTGTACCCGCTCCAGCAGACCCTGTCCTTGAACTGGGCTCCAGATGGGCCCTCACCAGGACAGAGTAGAGGGGGAGAATAACCTCCCTAGACCTGCTGATCACACTCTTCTTGATGGCCCCCAGGATGCCATTGGCCTTTTTAGCCACAGGGCACATTGCTGGCTCATGGTCATCCTGTTGTCCACTGGGACTGCCAGGTCTTTTTTCTCACAGCTGCCCTCCAGCAGGTCATCCCCCAACCTGTACTGGTGCATGGGGTTATTCCTCCCCAGGTGTACCCTACACCCTTTTTGTCAGGAAAGCTCAGAAAAGAGCAACAGGACAGTGGAGAACAGGACAGAGGAAGCTGGAGCTGGGCTATAGGGTGTTGCACTCAGTGAAGAAGATAATGCAATGGTGGGATAATGGGTGTATTCCAGTACCACAAAGAAATGAGCAATATGCATGTCCCCTTGCTGAAGGTGCCCGCCTATGTAGGAAGCCTGAATGGCACAGAGTTCACTAAACCCAAGACTGCTCTTCTTGTGGTTCAATGTACTGTGTCTTTCACCTTGGCATCTAAAGTCTAGGTCTTGCTATCACATACTGAAATTCAGAGTGTGGCTCCTACGGAAGGTGTCAGGGTGACACATGGGAGTGAAGCGATGTGGCTGCAAAAGCCTCTGTGGCATGGGCAAGGAGCACACCAGCCTGAGGAGGCAGCTGCTGACCAGCCATGGCGTGTAGGCAAAGCAGCTTCCCCAGCTGAAACCTGACAGCTGAAGCCAGTGCAAGGTCTCTGGACCCCTGGCATATGCCTTCCAATCTGGGTCGCATGCTGAAATCCATGCCAGAAGCGGTCGTGTGCGAGCTTTAGTCTTGCCAAAGTCGAAGGGAATTAAACACATCTTCAGAGTTCAGTATGTGCCCCAGCCTGGGAGGCTCACGGCCATTGTGCTGCCCTGCTGCGGGGAGGTGGGTTCCCCCTCACAACAGCTCTGAGGCAGCAGCAATAGAGTCAATACTTGCTGCTGCGATTTAGCTGTGTTTGGGAGGGAGCACATTCCATCTGAATGTGTGTTTGGTTTTGCACCTCTGAGCAGCGACTGCCCCAAAGCTCCCAAATTTTCAAAGAGTTACATGGGGATTTATCCAGCCAAATCCCATTATAATCAATGGGAGCCGGGTGAATAATTACACTGCCATTCTTTGTAAATAACGAGGAAGGTTGCTAGTTATTGCCGATTATGATGCTGACTTTTGTAGATATAGATCCATGTGTCTATTGGGAATTGCACTTAGACCACCAGGTTATTTCACATATTGTTATAGTTTCCGTATTTACTGTGCATATTGCTTCAAAGAGCCAGGTTGATGACTTCTGGTCCACTGTGTTAGCAGTCCGTCTCCTCTCCATCTCCTGTTGTTTCCTTTCACAATCTGAGTAACAAAAAATGGTGGTGTAAATAGAGCTCCAACAAAGAGGTCTGTTGAGCCTGTAATGCTCCCCTGAAAGGAGGCTGTCTCAGGGATGAATGGAACAGGCTCAGCCTAGCAGTAGCAGGGAAATAGATGACTTGGCATTGGAGAGTAGCAGCCAGCAGGGTGCATATGCCTAGTGTAGTGGCAAATAATGGTTAAGCTAGTCAGTTGAAGGGCTAAAATGAGAGGACATTGTCTAACCCTGTAACCGTAACTAAATTGTAACCTGAAAAGAGTTTATAAACATCTGGCTGCTAGCCCATCTCTAAAGCTTAATAGCTAAATCTGAGGTGCAGAATTTTTTAAGGCTGCAATTGAAATTATTACTTGGAAGTATTACTGTTTTCCTGAGATTAATTGAATTTCAGGATTTTAGAGTGTATTAAGTGGTGTTTTGAGCATCTCTGCTGAGTTTTCCTGTTAAATTAGTTTCTACAAGATCAACGTTTATGATTGACGTTATTTCCATTTGGAAATAGACACTCATTTGGAAACACATTTTGCTTTCATGATATCTTGCTGCTGATTTTATAGCTTTGAGCAGTATTTCATACAAAATTCTAGTCCAGTGGTATACCTTAGCTCCACTAATTATTATATTAATGTCTTTTTTTCAGGTGCTTATCTGTTTAATGGAGTACGTGACACATCTGTATCTTTTGATTTCTCATAAATTTAGGAGTGCAGGAGCACATTTCCCTGTACGGTCCTATTTTATTTTAATATTGCTATTTGGTGACAATGAAAAGCTGGTTACACTAATAAGCATGTGACCTCCTCTGCAGACTAGCTTTTCAATCTTTTTATAGCTTCCATTATTAATAGGACAGCATCTATGCGCTCCACATTTGTGTTGCAAATACTTACAATAGTTGGAATCATTTTCTAATTACTTAAACAATGTGCTGTAGCAGCAGCAATTGAAATTCCTGTAGGCTACAGGCTTACTAATTGTTTCCTTTAGTAAACCTAATTTATAGGGCTGTGCAAATAGTCGCTGGGTTTAAAGTATTTTGGCAGCTGAACTGAAAAAAATATGTTATGGACTGAATGGAAACTTCATTTCTTTAGAATTGTCAGCACAGCAACAAGAAATGATTTGAGGTTATAGAAACATTTTTAAACACCTGGCAAACTGTTTCATTTGGTTTTCAGGTACATTTAATAAAAGCAAAGGACTGGATCATAAACATGAGAGGGAAGTAGTCCCAGCTCTCCCGTTTTATCCACTGGTTGAGTGAGTAGGGCAATTTACCTGGGATGTTAACAACTTCAATTCAAGGCTCCAAGCTGCTTCAGGCTTTTAGTAATGCTCACCTAACACTCAGATGAAGGTCTTAACACTGAAGTATTCTGGGATAGAGCTCTGTTTCTTTCCTAGGATGCCTAGATTAAAAAATAACCCTAATGAATCAAGCAAGCAAAATTTGAACTCGTGGGTCCAGTTTCTTGTGGTGGATCTTCTCCGTTCATGAGTCTTGTGTGGGGGCCATGGCACATATCTTACAGGGGCAAGAGGGAGCCTGAGGATCAGAGATGGGCTCTGACTCCTCTACCTCATGTTCTCCCACTGTTGTGCAAAATGAATCATGTAGTCATCAGGCCATGAGCTTATTCTTTCTCTGTCTGATTTATTCTATAATTTTATAAGATTTGGAAAAGCTTCAGTAGCTGAAGCTGAGACTGAAACACCCAGCATACTCCCTGTTCAAGTGTGCAACTACCAAAAATTTCTGGTTACTGGTTGAGCTCTTGATCTGAATTGGGACATGGAGCACAGAGGGGAGAAGAGGACAGATTTATACCTGGATCTTCCACAGCCTTGGCAAGTGTTTGCCATCTTGTCTTACGTATCTATTTGGCTGTGTATGAGTGGGTATAGATAATGCCAGTGACTGTGCAAGTCTACTACCAAAACTGGAATATTTAATTTCAGAAATGTCCACTCCCAACCTTGGAAATGAAAAACAAATAGCAGTAGGTGACTTTCCCCAATTTATTTGTGTCATCCAAACCAATAAACTATCTAATGAAAAAAGTTCAGCCGGCCGTACTTGTTAAAGGAACTTTCCATAGTGTGAAAATTGATGATGACTTTGAGTTTTCCGTTTATCTGAAATTGCAATCAATACTGTAACTTTTATAACATTTTTTTGAAGAGGTTCTTGCGCTGGAAGATCTGTGTGCAATATTGTACATTTGGAGTAACTTGTTTGGGAAAAAGACTTGCAGAAGACTTTCTGGTTTTTGTTGTTTTCTAGTATTTTTACTGGCTCTGGACTGAAGTTGGGTACTAACAAGGTCTTATTTTTCAGTCTTTCTGAAGACTAAGTGTTTTTCAGCATCCTCTGGTTTTCTTTCTGTTCTTTAACATACTTATATTCTAGCAATCTCAGTTAAGAAACTTTGTTTTTTCTCCCTGGTATTTTTTTTCCAGACCAAATAAGATTGACTCAAAGACACATCTGCTATGTCTTTGCTGCTTTACTCTGAGTGCCTCCAGAGGAATCTAAAATACGAAAAGAAGGCATTTTCCCAGGCACAGACCTAAGCATCTGCAAGCTTTGGTCATTCAGGTTCTCAAGGTCAAGTCTAGCAAATCTAACTCTTCCCAAAGATGAGTATTTTCTTCTCCCCAGCCCCTGCTTTCCTCCCCATCTGCAACCTCCCTGCTAGCTGTAGCATTTATACCATAACCGGAGAATAAGCATGAAATGTCTTGCTAACAATTCCCTTCAGGGGTTAAGCTAGCAGCAGATGACTTGAGGACTATGCAAGCCCCTGTCCTAAGGTGGGAGTTCGCTGTGACCCGTTGTATGCATATCTGTAAAGATAAACTTGAAGAACCAGCCCTCCTCTGCCTTTCCCAGGGATCTGCTCTCTTATCTTTAGTAGTTGCTCACCAACACTTTTATCTGTCAAAACCCTCTCTGCTGCCCTAGCAACAAACATCCAGGCTCTTTTCCAGCTGACATAAGCTTCCTGCCACCTCTTGATGACAAGTGCTTCCAACATTTCCAGCTGTCAGACTTTCAGCATCTGCTCCACATGTCACCAGTCTGACTTTGCTGAACCTCAGGCAGCTTTGCACTCTGCCAGTTGCCTGATGCTATATGGTGAGAATGACTTCATCCTGACCACAGTCACTTGTCCACCTCTTTATATGCTGAACCAGTGACAGTCAGGGTTGCAGGGGTTGCTGTTCTTTGCTTCCAGGTAGCTTCTGTTGTTGCATTTATATACCAGTTTGTTTTATTCAGACTTAGTCAGCCATAACATTAATACTATTTTAGAGCAGTGGCTTCAGTAGGGCTGCATTAAAAGCGCTTCTCTTCTAATTGGAGTTTGAGCAGGAGTGTCTGTTTTGAATTGTTGTTGTTCTTAATTTATACATAGCATGACATTTAGAAAATACTCTCACTGTTAAAGAGTCAGACTTTTCAAAAGGAGTCAATACTGGATATACTTTGCTTCTATTAATGTATATGGAATTTTACTGCTGATTTTCCTAACACCAGCTCTAGGCCATCATTTCACACTTCATAAAGTCTACCTAGAATGTGTGTTGGTACCAAATTCCCTGGCAAATCTCGTCCTCTTTGCTTTTTTAACGCTCTGTTTCTGCACTGTCCTTTCAGTAATGTGTCAGAAATGGAATACATCAGCCAGATGAGAATCTCCCACTGCAGTAGATTATGCCATTACATTATTCACCGGCACCTTCTTCTTATCTCTTTCTCGAGTGCTGCTGTGTGTAAAGTTTTCCACAAGCTCTTCTAGATCCTTTTTTCTGCTGGATCAAAGATAGAATGAGTGTGGGGGACAGGCAAGCAGGAGGAGAGCCCGGCTGCCTAATACAGCAAACCTGGGTCTTGGGTGCTTACCGTAAGGCTGAGAAGATGTACTTTTCTCATCCAAGATACAAGTGTATTGAACCATACCCTGCAGATGGTCATGAGGCTGCCATCTGAAGGGGTCCAGCCTGCTGCTTTCCTGCCCTATGGGAGCTCACAGAGCCAGAGCAGCACACCAGCTCTTTCTCCTTACCTGCTATGAGGGACAGATCCCTAGGGGACCCCTTTTTGTGCTGGAGGGACAAGATGCAATATCGACTTTGTGTCTGGGTAAGCTCTTGATAGCCCTCACCATCCCAGCAACTCTGCTTGCTGGGCAAGCCGCAGCAGCAAATGGAGACCGAGCTTGTTGTGACATAATTGTTTCTTTGCAAATGCCTTGGTTGAGGGCCTGTTTTTAGGATGCAGTTTGTGTGAGCTGCCTTCCCACCATCACTCCCTCCCCATGCATCAGGTGGTGCAGCCATGGGACTAGGTTGGTCTTCTACTCAGCTGCTGAACTCTCCATAAACCACTCACTGTATTTAGCTGTTCTCATTCAGGGCTGATTTGGGGTTGAGTGAAAGAGCTGAGCTGCCACACTGTTTGCCTTGTGTGACTGGCACCTCTGCGTTGAGGAAGGTGGTGGGAGCATACAGCTGGGTGGTAGACAAAACGGAGCCTCCATGAAGCAGCTTGTATTTAGGTACAATATGCACGTGTAGTTAGGTGAACTAAGGTAGGTTGTGGCATTCTATTAGCATAGGAAAGGTACTATATTGTAATCCATGTTGCAATGTCTCTATCCTTTTGAGTTTCATAGGGGAGAAAATGCAGTCTCTTCCATTTTTCATTTTGAGAAATCTCATGAAAGAATAGACCCCTTTATTAACTATATATATGTAACTATATTGCTGACTTTTACATTACTACTCCTTGTTATGTGCTGGTTAGTTGCAGGAGCTGCCAGGCAAGTCTTAACAGTTAATATACTGTTCTGCTCTATTTTGTTGTAGAAAGCAGTGCTTCAAACACATATTTTCTTATTCATCCACTTAATATAGTAGTACCAAGTTGAGAAGGAAGCTAATTTTTCCAGCAAGACTTCTAAAGCTCAGTTATGGACTGAGGAACTAATTTCCATGCAGTGTTTTCTCGTAATGGTAGAGCTAGCTTTAGAATTCCAGAACTCTCCCTGTAAGTCATATATTCTGGTCAAGTGATGGAACAAAAGGGTTAAGACAATTTGTCCCACATGTGTGGGACAGATTATGATACTACTACTTGCTGATATTTTCCATAGTCTAGATCCTGTTTCCAAAATCCCTGAGTGCCCAAATACCTTAAACTCTTCAAGGGTACATGTGTTGCAGCCCAATGTTTAGATATATGTGGGTACATCAAGCAACGGATAAGCACTGTAAACATCTAAGAGGATTTTAAATAAGCCTTCTTATGTTGTTTCCAACAAAGGTAATTTTTCATCCTTTTGTTCTGGCTGTTACTTAAAAATGAAAACCTAAGAATACTTTGGAAATTGAGCTTATGCTTTAGTTTTACAAACTCTTTTGAAAACCTGTGCTCCATGTAAAGATCACCATTGTGTGAAAAAACACCACCATTCGTATCACTGAGATGATCAGTGTTACAGTTCACAGAATGTAAATATGAGTACTGAAAATTTTTCCCATATTGAAGAAACCAGCATCTGAAGAAAACGAAGGGACTGCGTGAGGCTCTAAGATTATTTTTAAAATAATTTTCTTCCCTTGTTGAAAATAAGTTTTTGCCCCCTTCCAATTCTTAAATTACAGTGTATTTTCTTGTCTTGCCTGATTATTTTTTGAGGGGGAGTTGCTTTAGTTTCTGAAACTCTACCTCTCAAGACGCTTTTGCCGTGCCTATTACAATTAAGCTATTGTTTTGCTTAGGAAAGGGGCCTGACTTAATTCTGGTTTGTGCCTCAGAGTAAACTGAAATGATTAATAGCTCTGTGTGTGCTTAATGATGTGAGCCCTGTAGCCACTAAAGCACCTGTCTCAGTGTGTAAGCAGCCAGCGTTCACTATTGTGCATGGCTGGAGATTCACGTAACAAAAAAAGCAATTAGACAATGTTAGGGATTTTAAGCAAACTAACAGTGCAGGGAAACTGCCAGGGAAGGATTAGTTATCTCTTGCCTGATAAAAGCAGGTATCAATGAAACACTAGTAAATTGTTCTTCCGTAGTTGCTCCATATGGAATGTTTAATGTCTAATGAAGACTACCAGGGTCAAGCTCTGAAAACAAAGACCTGGAAAGTTGTAAGTGTACTTAAATTAGCATTTCTGCTACCCTTTCAAATCACTCCTAAATCTGCAAGTTGCTGCTAATTTCAGCTGTGACTCTAATGGCAACCTGTTCTGTCCAAACAGAAAATATTCCATGATTTCAGCATCGTCTTTGTGGATTTAAAATTACTACAAAAGGATGTTCTGCATTGTTTGGGCTTTGAAAGAGCTGCGTTAATGGTATTGCATCATTGTTGGGTCTCAGAAGTTGTATATGCTTTTTCTTGTGTCGGTTCTGTGAGACATTGAGCATGCCTCCTAACTTACGCTGGTCTTTCTGGCCGGACAGCTTCTCTGTGTCTGCAATAATTGGTTTTGAAGTTTGCTCCATCAGCTGCTTTGTGATGCAGCTTTCTGTGTTGGTTGGGTATTTTGATCAGTCATGAGAGCGATGGGCTGACTGGCTGATTGCTGAGGTGTTCCTCCTGGCTGGGTGACAGGCTTGCTGGCTGACCTCGGCCAACTGGCTTTAACTCTGCTGGGGGATAGTGGCTAATATTTTCCAAGGCATCTAGGTGATTTAGGAGCCCACAACTCACCCTGAAGGGGGTTGATGCATTTGGAAAATGTTACCCTGCTAAATTCACCCCAAAGGGATATAGCATGGGCTAATTTATGTTTCTAAGACAGCTTGGGGTCCTGGATTCCTGTGATGTGAGTATCTTGCACTTTCTTCTTCGTACAGAGGCAAACAAGATCCATTCCTGTGGCTGTTTCATCAGACAGTCAGGCTGTACTGAATCTACATCTGCTGATAAGAAAGCAACTTCTAGATAAATCATACAGGCGTGTCTCTGAAGCCTAGAAATAAGAACTTCTGGCTCCAGCAACAAAATCCTGGGCAGCTCGACCTAAGGAAGGCTGCCCACTGCTCTGGTAGCAATCAGTACGTTGCCCTTCCTCTGCCACTGCCAGCTGTGGGCACATCACAAGGGCTCACAGGGCTTTGGTGAGGATGGCAGCTGGCCGCAGAAGCAACAAAAATGGGGCTGCCCTACTGGCTGCATGGGGGTCACTCAGCAGGCACCTGGGAGACACTGAGGCAGTCCGTTCTTGAGTCATGGTGGTTTTGCTCTTGGCTGATGTCTTCGATGGCTGAAGAGAGGTAATAAGACATATGGAAATAGGTTCAGAGAGGTGCATCATGGCCCCAAGTTGGGGAACACAGGGTATGGCAGTGGGGCTGAGATGTGCATGAGGCGTAGCCATGCAAGGAAAGGTGTGTTTTATCTGCATGTTCTTCATATACACTATATTCTTTAGATATCCTTATGTTCTCCTGCTACAGAATAGGAATAGTGGCCATGCCTGAGGCGACCAGCATGTGTCTGTGGTGCTTCTTGTGGCATCTAACTGCCCTCCTGTCCTCGCAGAAAGTCATTAATTAAATGTAAATGCTTCTCACTGAATTTCCTGCATGGGTCTTTTTATGTCTTAAGCTGGTCATTAGAATTTTTGTGGCTTGTGTGTAGTTATACTGCATGAGTTCTTTAATAAACCATACTAAGGGCGAAAGTCTCTGTATGTGAGGGGCGAGAGAAGGGCTGAGGGGCTTCTCTGTGGGTGACTGAAGTGAAAGAGAAGTGAGGGAGAAAGGAAAGGATTAAGAAGTAATTAAAGGATAGAGAGAATGTTAAATAAGGAAGAAAGGAAAAGACTGTGAGGAATATTGCTGAGGGGTTTTAATTTGAATTTGGGCAGTCATTTTTTTTACACACTGAGGGGGGAAAAAGCTGTTGGAGGGAGCCTTGGTCGCTATTATGCTTTCAAATTATAATCAAAGTGCTGCCTTGATTATACACCATTCTGATTGCTGTGGTCTAGTGATTAGAGCATAAAACATGGAGACAAAAAATATGTTGCTTTTCATGACTGTAAAGGACTTGCTGGGTGGTTTTGAATAAGTTATTTCGCTTCACTATGCCTCATTTTCCTGATCTGCAAAATAGGGATATTAATGCCTATTTTTGTGAAGGCAGTCTGAGAAACTTAAATGGAAACTTCTGTATAAATGTCAAGTATCATTATTATTGTTCTTAAACTAATCCATTGTAGTCAACTGCTTTTATAGTTTTTTGTGAAAGCGAATACAATGGGGGCCACATAATTGGCTGCCTAACAATGTTGTTTTAATTAGAAGAAGACAAAAAGTGTCTGAAAAATGCAACAGTGGGTTGCCTTTTTGATCAACTGCAAAAAAACTTCTGCTAGAACTGAACCATGCAATACCAGGTAATAAAGTTACTCTGAAGTATATGCATCACACTGATCAGAAGTAACAGGCTCCGCTAATTTTTGGTACGTTTGGTTCACTATTTGCCTGGCACAGATGAATATTTTTAGTTATTGTTGAGCAAGTAAGAATAACAATGTGAAAAATGTGTATGTTCACTTTTTTGCCAGCATCTGAGAGATGACGTTTCCTCAGGGTGATATTTTAGAATCCTAATTTTCTGTTGAATACTTTTAAATGTCTGGCTCGTACGCCTTTAGAAACAGATGACTGTCACAAATACTGGCACTCCCTCTGCCTGGTGAGGGGCATGTGGCCCACACTTTAATATGATGCTGTTAGAAAAAGGTGGTGGAACTAAATTGGGAAAACGTGAGTCCAATTACTCTTCGCATTTGCCTAAATCCTGCTTATCTGAAAGGTAATCCTGCCTCTGCCAATTTACCCTGAGGGTGGATACACCCAGTGGTTCTGCCCAGGGCCACATGCGGAAGGCTTTATCAGTGGGGGTATACTGTTCAGCAGAATGCTCTTAATCCAGGATATTGATTATTCTTGTAAAACTCAAAGTTTGCCAGTCTACTTTGTTCTTTTTTTTCTGAATCTATCCTGACTGAAACAGGATTTTGCTGGAGTAGCAGTGTTTATTTTGTGATGGAGGAAGGGGAAAATTTGGTGGTTTTTTTTTAAGACAGGGTGATGTCGGTCATAGGTAACATGTCTTCATACATCTAAATGTTTTGGCAAAAATCTACTCTGTAGGCTTGGCCTTAATATGACCCCAGAGTGAATAACTTGGGACCTGTCTGTCCTCATCAGCATCAGTGCTGCTGCTTTCTAGAACAGCCCAATTAAGATAATTTTATGGTTGCTGTAGGAGGAGTTAGTATCTGTAAGGCCGGCTGAGTGGAGGAGTCCTGGCTGTTCAGTTTTGGTCCCCAGAGACTGCACTGCAATGACTGCCTCTTCAAAGTGCTTTCCTCCACTAGGCAGCACAAGCCCATTTTCTGTAGTTCATCTTCAGCCAACTCCTCTTTATCTGTGAGCTTGTTTGCTCTAAAACCAAGGCTGTTCGGGGACAGCTATTGCATTATATGCTGAGCAAGACTGGTAGAGTGATGTGACATCTGGATGCTGATGGCTCTGTAAAGTGATGGACATAGTGCTGGTATTAAAATGATTATAGCATAGCATGAAAAAATCTCAAATCTGTTTCCTGGGAAGCCAGATCCATTCTGAAGAAAAGTTTTAATACCATTAAAGAGCCAGTTTGGAATGGTGCTGTTTGTTTGTTGTTGTTGTTGTTTTGAGGATTATCTGTGAGGACTGATTTTTTTTTTTTTTTTTTTCTTGTTCAGAGTCCTACTGTTGTTGTGAGAGCATTAAGACTTTGTGAGAGGGCAAGCAATTATTTTTCTAGGACAAATTTAACACGTTGGATCTTTAGACTTTATCTTTTTTTATCTTGATGTTGGAAAAAAAATCATGCTAAATATATGCTATCAATATGATTAAAAAATAATCTAGTGTTGGACTTGCATTCTGTCTGTGAACAGTTAGAATAAAACATTGTCCTTGGGAATATTGGATTGCGCAACCTCTCAGTGAAGCTAAGAGGAATTTTTTGTGTGTGACAGCACTGGGAAGCAAGATTCGAGGATGAAATGCAGTAAAATTCTAGCATGTAACATTCTTCCTCAGAAAATATAAGAAAAATGCTGAAAACCATTCCTCTAGTTACGCTATTAGGTAGATTTTATTTTCTTTCTCAGTAAGAATAGTGAGTGTACATACACACAAAACATGCCTTGCTCTACCGTTATTCTGAATTGCTAGTTCCAAAGGAGACTTTTCTGTCTACTTTTGCACTCCTTAGATGTCTTTTTCAACTGTAAGAAACAGATAAATGGATTTAATATTTAAACAAATAGTCTCACTGCAATTCCATGTCAGCAAAAAGCAGTCTTCCGAGATGAGAATGCAGGTGGTCGAACTAAGGAGCTAAGAGCTCTTCATCTTGAAAGGCTCAACAGACACATAGTAAAATGAGTTGACTGAACCTTAGTCCATGTCTGGTGGGTTCATCTTTGGGGAAGTGAGGTCCACTATGTTTTTTTCTGATTGCAGCACTAGATGCTTCCTCAAACTTCTCTGCTGGCCATTTGGAGTGAAAGGCCAAGTTTTGCTTTGCCATGACAAAGCCCAGTTGCCTTTCTGGACAGCTTTCTCCCAGTTCTCCCAAAACAGACTGAAGTGAACACAGACCAAGACAATGGGTAAACTATGATGTAAAGTTTATATACAAGAATATAACATTTATCTGGAGTATTTACAAGGTTAATTAAAGCAATATTTTACAACTCTTTCAGGTTAACCACTAGGTATATTACAGCTATAGATGGTTTAATTTGCAAAATAATAATAAAAAAAAAGAAGTTGCATTCAGATCAAACAGCTCCAAAACTCATCCATTTTTTTCTGCAAGAGAAGGGCTCAGACTTGTAAAAACCAAAATGTGAGAATGGTTAATATGCTTTTACTGGTGCCTATGTATCACATGCAAGAGTCGTAACATGACCTTTATAGTCTTAATATAGATGGCAAGCCATTTCACCTCAGTGAAAGAGTCATACCCACTGTGACAGGCCAGTTGCACGCATGGCTGTCTTTCTCTGCATCTCCTACTTTCTTTTGCACAACAAACATGCATGTATACAGAGAAGCAGCAATATAAATGAACCAGCATTACCAAAATGAAGAGGGAAAATCCTCAGACCAAAGTCACATTTGACACCATAAAAAAAAAAAAAAAGCTTTAAGCGAGATACTTTAATACTTCCCAAAAATAGTCATGACTTTTTTTTTCTTATTACATTTTAACCTATGTACAAAATTGGAGGGCTCCCTCCCATCTCAGAGAGCGGTCACCATGTCTCATGCCCATGGCATCTCGAGGCTCAGAGGGGCCGAAGCAAGAAGGTGCAGGAGGCCCGGAGAGCTCAGGACAGAGGCGGCTGCTGGAAGTGGCCAGAGCCGAAGCCACTAACACTGCAGTTTGCGGATGCTGCGGGAGAACCGCTTGAAAGCCCGCTGCCCTTTCTGCCACCGCTTCAGCGAGGTGATCACCAGTTCCCCAGCTTGCTTTTGCCCCATCACCAAGTAGGGGACATTGATGTCATTCATCTCATCGCAGGTACACTGAAGGCCACCTTTGAGCCAGAGCACGATCTTCCTCAGATCCCTTTCCGTCAGCCCATTCAGCTTGTAGATGGTCTTGCTCTTTGTTTCAGGGGTGATCTTGGTATCCCCATTGATGTAGGCAATCTCCTTCACTTTTATCTTCAAGGCTAATAGAGCGAGGGGAGGGGGAAGCGGGATGAGGGAGAGATTGAGAGGTTTTTTCCCATTAGTGCACATAAAGAGGACCTGGGGAGGGAGGTGCTCTATTGCTAATTAAACTGTCAGGGCTGACAGAAGAGGCAGCAGGTGGCTCCATTTCTAAAGCCACAAAGGGCATGCAAGTCATTCCAGTTTGAATCAACCTTAGGGTTGAGGTTTTAGAGGTTTCTTTTCTCCTCTTACCCCTCCCCCTCTTTTTCCTTCCTTTCTAAATTAATATTTTCTCGATCTTTTCTCCTGTTTGCAAACAGAGAGAGGGCAGATTTGCTACATTAAGCAGTGCTCTGGGTTTTTTTTTTTTTTCTTTTTTTTTTTGCTGGGAGAAGACAGTCTTCCTGAAACTAGAGTTCGAAGGGGAGGTGGGGAGGCGAGTACCTAGACCTAATCTGAAACTTGATCTCTGCTGCGGCTGAAAACTTCTAAACTTAATTTATTAGGCTGGAGAGGATTTTGGGCAAACCTGTAAGGAAATGATATTTCACATGCATTGTTTTTTTGAAAGAATAGATCCCATGGAAGGCAAATTGGTCCAACAGCTGCATTCGATTTGGTAAAATAACTAGGAAGGGAATACAAGGCTCTGTAAGAATCTGTGGGGCATGTTTAGCTTTAGGAGGATTTATCTCAGTGCAATTTGCCAGGCTAAAGCTATTGGTTGTTTTAACAATTATGTCCCACAGCCATGGTTTCAGGTTTTGGGTGGTAGATTTTTTTATAAGACAGACTTTTAAATTGTTTTAGATATTTATACTACGAATATGTTTCCAGGTATAAACATTGACCTACTATAAAAGGATTCCCCTCCTTATTCCCTTTTTCTCTTGAAATGCTAATGTGTGGATAATGTACCGTTCAGTTGTCTGTGTCAAAGGGGCTTTCTTGTCCTCTTCTAACCCCAGATCTTCCCATTAAGTTTATACCCCCAATTGTCTGTGCATTACCTTCTCTGTCAAATGATATATAGAGCTTCATTCTTAATCTGTGGAGAGAGTCTTTCTTACGATACATTAGATTGGTCATGCAGCTCTTTCTCATACGTCTAAATGAAGCCTTGCTCTACTTCTCCCCAGGCAATAGTCTGGATGAAAATTCTTTTTTTTTTTCCCCATTTTACTTTCTACTTGACTTTCCAGCAACATCCACATAAAAGAACACTACTTTGAAACAGCAAACAGAAAAGGGACTATAAAAAGGGCTACTTCTTATTCGGAGGTGGAATTTTGTGTTTTGTGACCCAATGATCAGATGGGTCCATCTGCAGATAAGACAAAGCCCTGCCTTTATTCAGGCACATCTTTTGACTCCACTGGAACTTTTTTACCTGATCCTCAACTCTCGAGTTTCAACGGAGGGGGCTCTGCTTCCACTTACCGAAGTCGTTTTTGCAGAGGTTTTCCACAATGTCGTTATCGTCCTCGTTTTTGTTTTTGCAGGCATCGCAGACCTTGGGTGCTGGAAATGCAAGGGACAGTCCCCGTCAGGCTCGGGGAGAAGGGAACAGCAGGTGGCGTTGGGAACCCTTCGGGACACGTCGGTTTTCTGCCCCTCGATGGCTAGACTCGCCCCCCGCCTTCTGCCCTCCTCTGCGCCCCCAGCCCCGGCGCTGCCCGGCCCCTTTGATGCGCCTTACCTTGCTGCAGGCCCGCTGGAGGGGGGGCACGGTGTGCTTTTAAGGTCACACCTCAACCAAAAGGTGGGTGGGCTTTTTAGTTAGTTTGTTTGTTTTTGTTTATAACGGGGAAAAGAGTAAAGGGGGGGGACACGACACGACAAAAACCACCCGAACCCCGCGCTTCAGCGATGATCGTTGCGAAGGAAGGATGGCCACTTGGCGGTCGTGCAGCTCGAGTCTGGGGTCCCGGATGCCTTTGGGGATGGGGACGGGCAAAGGCCGGGGTCTGCGGGCCAGTGGCCAGTTCCCCGACGGTGCCTGCGGTTTCCCCGGTCCCTTCGGGAAAGCCTCCTGATCTGCGGCTCTTTGCCCGGTCCCTCCCGTGCTGTAACAGACGGGAGACACCGCCTGCAGAAACCTGGGGGGGGGCTCATCGGGGGAGGTGCTGCCGTCCCGGGGGCAGCCCGGGGGTCCCTCTTACCTTCCCTGGTGACCGGGAGGATGTGGTCGCTGCTGGCTAGGGGGATGCAGAGGTCGTTGTCCTTGGGGAAGCGGCTGCAGTCCAGCATGTCGGGCCAGGGGAAGCCGAAGGCGGACATCACCGGGGCGCAGCTCTCCTTCACCTCCTCGCAGAGCGAGTGGCAGGGCTGGATGATCTCGTCCAGGTCGTCGATGCAGACGGGGGCGAAGAGGGAGCAGAGGAACTTCCTGGTGTCGGGGTGGCACTGCTTCTGCACTAGCGGGATCCAGGTGGAGGCCTGCTCC